>PVKS010019585.1:0-38148 GCA_004027875.1 Aplodontia rufa
ATGCAATAATTCCCCAAAATGCTCACATTTCTTCTTATCACTGACCCCTATGAACCCCCAGCAAAGAGGCTGTTATATAGAGGTGCACATGCAAATAGGGCCTCCCTCTGCTCATGAAAACCAGCCCAGCCTTCACCCTGCAGCTGTGGGACAGGAGCCAGCCCTGGACTCCAGCTCAGCCCATTCAGTGATCAGGACTCAACACAGGCTGCTCATCATGGAGTCTGTGCTCAGCTGGGTTTTCTTTGTGGCTCTTTTCAAAGGTAATTGATGGAGAGCAGGAGACACTGAGTGTGTGAGTGGACATAGTGAGAGAGAGTGGATGAGTGAGTATCTCCTGACCAGGCTGCCTCTGTGTTTGCAGGTGTCCAGTGTGACGTGCAGCTGGTAGAGTCCGGGGGAGGCCTGGTGCAGCCTGGGGGGTCCCTGCGCCTCTCCTGTGCAGCCTCTGGATTCACCTTCAGTGACTACTGGATAAACTGGATCCTCCAGGCTCCAGGGAAGGGGCTGGAGTGGATCTCAAGCATTAGGTATGATAGTAATTACATATACTATGCAGATTCCGTGAAGGGCCGATTCACCATCTCCAGGGACAATGCCAAGAACATGCTGTACCTGCAAATGAGCAGTCTGAGAGCAGAAGACACAGCCACCTATTACTGTGCCACAGACACAGTGAGTGGACTTCAGTGCCAGCCCTGATGGGAACCTCCCTGCAGGGGTGCTCAGGGTCAGCAGAGGGCGCCCAGTACACATGGAGCTCAAGGTCAGCCCAGGAGCAGGTGCAGAGGGAGGTGGAGGATGCTCTGCTGCATCTGGGCCCTCTCCATGCACCAGCTTCCAAGGGAGCTCCGTGCACTGCTGTCTGCACTTATCTTTGATGTCTGGAAGATTGGAATGTTAGGGTTTTTTCTGGTATTATATCCTTTTTTATTAGTGCATCTTAGACTTAATGTTGGAGTCATTTTGACATCATTCTATAAGCATGGAATGTAGTTCACTCCTCTGCGTCTCCAGCACTTTCCCTTCCCTCATTCTTCCCTTTGTTCCTTCCTCTCTATGCTGGTCTTCCTTCTGTTGATTTATAAATTAAAAGAAAGCTTTTTAGAAACATAAGTTGAATTCTCTGAGGTGTCTCCATGTATATTCAGGACACCTTGATCAGTTCCACTCTACTAACCTCACTTTTACTGACTTTCCTCTGTCACCTTCATCGCCTTTTTCTTCTTCACTGATCTCTCTTGTTTTTGTGGGTTCACACCCAATACGTTTTTTCCTTATTTTGGTCTACATGTCATGTATTCCTGAATAAATTCCACCCTTGACTTTCTTAGCCTGGCTTATTTTACTAAGCATGAAGGCCTCCAAATCCAAACTTGTACCAAAAATGCTATAACTTCATCTTCCATTATATCTGAGAAACACTTGGTTGAGCGTATATCACATATTTTCTTTATCCATTCACCTGTTGATGGCCATCACATTTGATTCCATAGCTTGACTATTGGTATGGCTGTGTCACTATAGTATGCTGATTTTAGGACTTCTGGATCAATAGTAAGCAGTGGAATAGCTGGTTCATATGGAGGTTCTGTTACTGGTCTTTCAAAGTATCTTCTTTCTGCTTTCCATAGAGTTTGAACTAATTTGAAGTCCCACCAAGAGTGTCTGAGTGTGCCATTTTCCCCACATCCTCACCAGCACTTATTATCATTTGTATACTTGATTACCATTCTAACTAGATTGAGATGAATCCAAAATGTAGTTTTGCTTTGCATTTCCCTGATTACTAAAGATTTTGAAACTTTATTTCATACATTTGTTGGTCACTTGTATTTCTTCTTTTGAGTATGTCTGTTTATTATTTTCATCCATTTGTTTATTGGCTTATTTGGGTTTTTTCATTACATTCACTGTGTGTTCATATGCACTGGGTATCAATCTCCCCTGTGAGGAGCAGTAGGAAAGGACTTCTCCCACTCCTTAGGCTCTTTCTCCATGCACTCACTTGTTTCCTTCACTGTGCAGAATTTTTAATTTGATGGCATCCTACTCATTGATTCCTGGTTTTACTTCTTGCACTTCAGGGATCTTATTAAGGAAGTTGCTGTCTGTGCCAATATGCGGATTGTTGATGGAATAACTCCTTCCAGAAGTTGAAGGGTTTCCAGTTAATTCCCAGGTTTATGATTCACTTTGAATTGACCTTTGGAGTGTGAAAGAGCTTTCAAGATTCATTCCTCTACGTATGGATTTCCACTTTTCCCAGCACAGCTGTTGAAAAGGCTACCATTCCTCCAACAGGATTCTGCCATTTTTGTCAAACATCATGTGACTGTGTCGACTTGGATTTGTTTCTGTGTCTTCTATCATATTCCATCTGATTTCATGTCTCTTTTAGTACAGATATCATGGAATTTTATAACTATAGGCCTGCGTTGTGTTTTAAAGTCTGGTATTGTGATGCTTATAGCATCACTCATTTCATTCAGGATTTCTTTAACTGTTCTGGGTCTACTACTTGTCTAAATGAATTTCAGGACTGCTTTATTCTAGTTCTGAGAAGAGTGACATTGGTATTTTGATGGACATTTCTCTGAATCTAAATTAAAATTATGATAGTTTGGATATTTTGACAATAATTCAACCCATCCAAGAACATGCAGGTACTTTCCATCCACTAATGTTATGAATTTCTTCTTTTGATGATCCATTGTTTCCAATACTAAGGAAAAAAACATTGTGTTCATGTATCCTCACATCTTGAGGTTGTTGGGAAGAGTATGTATTCCTTGATCAATGTCTCAGCACATTTGTTTTTAGTATAGAAAAGTCCCTGAGGTTTGTGAATAGATTTTGTATTCTAATATGTTGCTAATTTGTTATGTAATCAGCTCTAGAAGTGTTTTCCTGGAGGTTTGGATTCTTATAAATGTATTCTCATATCCTCTGCAAACAAAGAAAATCTAACTTATTCTTTGCCTATGTGTGTTCCCTTAATTTCTTTCTGTTGTCTGAGTGTTCAGCTAGAACTTCAAAGATTGTGTTGACAATACAAAGGAATGAATGAAACAAAAATTGTTGTTTTTTTTTTTTTGGAACAGATAAAGGAGATTGATAAACACTTGTCAAACTAACAAAAGAAATGAGAAAAGATGCAAGACAACAAAATTTGAATAAAAATGATCTCACTACAGATGCATCTGAAAACTTGAAGATCATTAACAAGTATTTTGAGAATTTATACACCAATAGATTCGAGAACCTTGAAGATACTGACACAATGTGATATACAAATGACCTACTCAAGGTGAACCATGAGAACGCATAAATCTGAAACAGCAAAATCAAGCAATGCAGTTGAGACATCAAAACACATAAAACAGAGAAAAACCCAGCTAGATTGATCCTAAACTGAGTTTTACCAGATGTTCAAGGAAAACTAATGCCAAATATCCTAAAAATATTCCGTGAAATAGAGGAGAGAATACTGCAAAAAAGTATTTTGTGAATGCAGTATCATTCTGACACCAAAACCAGAAAGAGACACATCAAAGAAAGCAAACTTCAGATGCATAGCAGTGAAGAACATAGACGAAGAGACGTTAATAAAATGTGGGCCAACTGTATTCCAAAACATTGAGAAGGTAGTGCACCATGATTAAGTGGATTTCATCCCAGGGACAGGAGTTTGCTTCAGCATATGCAAGTCAAAAATGTAATATTACATAAATATAGTAAATGACCACAATCCCAAGTTTAATTCAACAGATACTAAAAAAGCATTTATCAAAGTACAGCACCCAACAGTGTGAAAATCTCTAGAAATACAAGGGACATGAGCGCCTTACTTCACCATCATAAAGGTGGTATATGCCAAACCCAAGACCAACATCATTCTGAATGGAGAAATCTGAAAGCATTTCCTCTAGAACCAGGACCTAGAAGTGGATGTCCCTTCTCACTACTGGCGTTCACCATAGTCCCTGTTTTACCTGCTTTGCTGTAGGCTCATTTTCACATCAACAAAACAGAGCTCAGGAGAAGGAAGATGGCGGATTGATGGTGTGTCTGCTCTATGCTCAGCTCCATGAAAATCTCCATAAAAGCTCTAGGGCATCTTCACCAATATGAGGTATGTTTCAGAAATATTCCAAATGGAGCTCAGCATTTGTTTAGTGTGACTTTTGGATGAGCTGAAAGTTGGATATGCTTAGTGGGGAAGAGTGGGTTCTCTAAATTTTAATGGTGAGGTACACAGCCAGTGCCAGGTCTGCCCAGCAAGGGAGGAGTTGAGGAGCCAATTCACCAGCTGGAGAGGCCCCAGGGCAGGTAGGGAATTGTGAATGCGTGTTAGAGACCTTCTTTCTGACTTCTACTGGGAAACCTGTATCCCTCAGCTGCCAGCATAAGGCAGAAGCAGTAGTTTGTTTGGCTTTCGTTTCGTTTTGTTTTGTTTTTTGTTTTTTAATCAGAGGGCTCCATGGGAGCCATATCAGCTGGCAGGAGTGCATCAGCAGTTCAGAACAAGGTGCTACATAATTGCACCAAGATCCTGCTACTAGTTAGAGACTGAACTGGGGAAGAGGAGATGTAGGACAGGCCCTGCCCTCAGCTAGCTCAGGAGGATTCAGGTTTGTGGAATTCAGGGGAGCCTTGCTAACCTAGCACACCCCCACACTTCACCCAGAAGGCTCTTGCGCAACAACCCAGGAAGGGGCGGGCACTGGAGACATTTGTCCCAGTGCAAAAAGCCCGGTGGGACCAGGAGTGCACCCAGCAGAGGGAACTCTAAAACCATCTCAATTCTTTACCTTCATGGAAACCTCCACCCTGAGAATTCCAGGATTTGGAGAGTGGAGTCCTAAACTTGAGATCATATAAGCTCATACCAAAAGTCCCCGTTAACAAAACTCAGGTGGATACTTAACACCTGCCCCAATGGTGTAACAGAAAGGAGACCTCAGGGATTAGACTTCCAAGTTTTCATCAAGAAAAACTGTTATTTTCTTACGTCATATATGTATTCTTTTTTTCTTTTTTTCTCCTTTCTGGTCTCTGAAGTGGACTTGACAGCCAACTAGGAAAGTTTTTCAAGAACTCATAAAAATACTTAATGATTTCTTTTGGTTTTGGTTTTTTTCTTTTTGCTTTTATTTCCTGTTTGTTTGTCAATTTTCATTGCAGCACCCGTGTTGCTTCCTTAGTCTTTTCAACTTTCCTTCTGTTTCCCTTCCTTCTCTTCTCTGTCCTTTTTTTCTGTTCTTCTTCTTTTTCCAGCAAATCCTGTACCTCCTCTATTTTTTCTCTCTATACGCATTTGGACAATATATCATCTTCCCTTAATTTTTCTACTTTCCCCTCTTGCCCTGGCTCCTAACTAGTATATACCATTCAATCCACCATTTTAAGTGCTGTGCAACCACTATTGTTGTGAATACCAAACCCATTAATTATTGTATGATTTGAAGCCTGATATATGGGATAGTCAAACTTTAGATGCCAAAAGCAATGACTAAAAATAACACTTGTTACAGAGGTGAAAATTTAAATTGGGTTATATTTGCTATATATTAACCAATTTATTACTGTTTATTTTTGCATTGACTGGTTGAATTGATGAACTCATACTAGCTCAGGGGGAGCTGAAAAATCTCAAGACTCATTAGTAGAGCATAGGTTAGGGACTGGACTTCAGAACTCAAAGAAAGACCCTAAAGAGAAACAAGCAGGGAGAGAGCTCAGAACAAGAATTCACTTCAAAAGAGATAAGAAGTTCCAATACCGTCACCAAGCTCCCAAGTCAGCTATTCACTATCAGACCTCAAGCCACACTCCTTGTAACTGAAAATGAAGAAAAGGGGAAATTATCCCCCACTTCAACCCCACAACTCTCTAACCAAGGATTCCATGGTCAGGGTCCTGAATGAAAGCCTAGAAAAATGTATCAACATATGATCAGTAAATCAATCGCAGAATTGAAAGAAGCTTTAGGGAAAAACATAAGAGAACAATTCCAAGAGATGAGAGATCACATACATAAAGAGATAAAAGAATGTTTTCAAGAGATGAGAAACAACATATATGAAAAGCTAGACATTCTCAAAAAAGATGTAGCTCAGATCTTAGAACTAAAAATACTGTCAACCAAATCAAAAACTCTTTGGAAGATACTAATATCAGAGTAAACTCAATAGAAAATGTAACCTCAATAGAGCAAACAGATCAGGAACACGGAGGAGGAGATGGAAATGGAAGGTACTGGGAAATGAGATTGATCAAATTATGTTATGTGCATGTATGGATATGGCATAATGAATCCCACTATTATGTATAATTGTAATTCACCAAAAAAATTTTTTCATTTCCAACAACAACAAAAAAAAAAAAAAGAAAATGTAACCTCAGCTATCAAAGAACAAGAATCTGATAACAAAGATAGATTGAGCAGCATTTAGTTCAAGGAGGAAAGACAAGAAAGGAAACTATCCTACATGATCAGACTTTCAAGTAGTATTTGACAAGATGAGAAGAAACAACGTGAGAGTAATTGGAACTGCAGAAAACATTGAGCAACAAACAAGGAGCTTTAAGAATCTGCTAAATGAAATTGCTAAGAATTTCCCCTGCATCAGAACTGATCCTGAAAATAAAATTCAAGATGCCTGTAGGACACCAAAATAGACTTAACCAAATGAGAAGTCACTGAGACATATTATCTATAAAATGAATAACAGAGAAGTCAAGGAGAGAATCCTAACAGCAGCCAGGGAAAAACACTAAATCACATTCGGAGGCAGACCAATTTGAATTACTATGGATTTCTCAGATCAGACAATAAAGGCCAGGAGAGCATGGAATAATATTTTTCAGAATTTAAAAGAAAATAATTTTCAGCCAAAGATATTATACCCTGCAAAACTCAGCTTTAAATGAGACAGGGAAATTAAATACTTCAATGATAAATTCAAGCTAGCAATATACATGAACATAAACCCAGACACAACTCACAGCCAAAAATAGACACAGATTGAGGTGAAAGGTATGCAAAATGTCTAACAGGCTTTGGCCCAAGAAAGCAAGACAGTGTTGTGCTTCTTACATCCAACAAAGTTAATTTTTTTAAGAGAGAGGGACAGTGAGAGAGACAGAGAAAGAGAGAAACAACTTTATTTAGTTTTTCACATGGCCTTAGTTGCTCCAACACTTAGTTGTGTACGTGGTGCTGGGATTTGAACCCAGGTCCTCGTGCTTGCCAGGCAAGTGCCGAAACCGCAGAGCCACCACTCCAGCCCCCAAAAAGTTAATTTTGACAAAAAAATTAGTCAGAAAGAATAAAGAACATCACTACATCATAGTAAAAGGGGCCATACATTAAGAAGACATAATGAAGGTTAATA
This sequence comes from Aplodontia rufa, assembly GCA_004027875.1. Lineage (NCBI taxonomy): Eukaryota > Metazoa > Chordata > Mammalia > Rodentia > Aplodontiidae > Aplodontia > Aplodontia rufa. The sequence goes on from PVKS010019585.1 coordinate 7,401, forward strand.
TTTCTGTCCCCAATTACAACCCTCTCAAGTATATGGAAAAAGTACTCAAGGACATTAAAATTTTATCAATTTCAACACAATACACTGGGGGTCTGTAATACACCACTATCAACAACAGACAGATCATCAAAGCAAAATATCAATAAAGATATCTCTAACCTAAACAATGCTACCAATCAATTGCACCTAACAAACATTCATGGAAGATTCCATCCCAAATCGGCTAACATTACCTTCTTCTCAACAGCACATGGATTCTTCTCTGAAAGAGATCACATCCTACTCCATAAAGTTAATCTTAGCAAATACAAAAACATTGATACAATTCCAAGTATCCTGTCAGATGACAATAGTATGATCTTAACAATTAATAGCAAGAAAAACAACAGAAAATACGCAAATACTTGGAGTTGAATAATACCCTCTTAAATGAAGAATGAGTCAAAGATGAAATGAGAACAGAAATCAAGAAAATCTTGGAAATGAATAAGAATGATGAAAAAACATATTGAAATCTATGGGATAGTTTGAAAACATCCTTAAGAGGTTAATTTATAGCACTGAATACCTTCATCAAAAGTCAGGAAAGAGCCCAAATAAACAGATTTATTCTCCAACTCAAATCCCTACAAAAAGAGGAACAATCCAATACCAATTCCTACAGAATGCAGGAAATATCCAAGCCTGTTCAACAAATGGTGGTGAATGAACTGGACAGCCATATGCAGACAACTAAAATTACATCCTTATCTCTCACCCTGCATGAAACTCAAATTGCAATGGATTAAAAATTAAAAGTGTTAGAAATCAAAACCAGCAACTATACAATTGCTAGAAAAAGAAATAAGATCAATACTCCATGACATTAGTATCAGCACTGCTTTCCTTAACAAGACTCCCATAGCACAAGAATTAAAGCCAAGAATAAATGAGTGGGATGCCAGTAAACTGAACAGCTAAAGAATTAGTCATGAGTATCAAGAAAGAACCTACAGAACGGTAGAAAATCTTTGCCTGCTACACCTCCAACACAGGGCTAATATCCAGAATATACAAAGAGCTCAAAAACTGAACACCAAAAGCACAAATAATGCAATCAATAAATGGAGTAGGGAACTAAATAAAAACTGTTCAATAGAGGAAGTCTGAAAATATAAATATATATCTCATTAAAAGATGAGATAAAGTTCTACATCACTAGCAACCCCAGAAATGTAAATCAAAGCTTCACTAAGTGGGCTGGAGCAGTGGCTCTGCGGTTATGGCTCTTGCCCATAATGTGCAACTACACGTGTTCAAACCCCAGCACCCACGTACACAACTAAATGTCAGAGCAACAAATGCCATGTGAAAAACTCAAGAAAAATTGATTCTCTCTCTCTCTCTCTCTCTCTCTCTCTCTCTCTCTCTGGCCTTCTTTCTTTAAAAAAAAACACTTTCACTAAGATTCCCTATCACTCCAACCAAAGTTGCAAGAATGAAGAATATAAACAATAACAGATGCTGGCGGGGTTGTAGAAACAAAGGAACACTAACACACTGTTGGTGGGACTGCAAGCTTATACAGCCACTCTGGAAAGCAGTGTGAACACTCCTCAAAAACCTAGTGTTGGAATCACATTATGACCCAGTTATCCCACTCTTGGGTATTTTCCCAAAAGAGCTAGAATCAGCATACTACAGAGACACAGCTACATCAATGTTTATAGCAGCTCAATTTATGATAACTAAACTATGGAACCAACCCCAATGCCTCTCACTGGATGATTGGATTCAAAAACTGTGGTTATACACACACACACACACACACACACATATATGTATGTATGTATATATATGCATATATATGTTTTTTCCCTGCTATTGGAGAGAATGATATTAATATCATGGCATTTACAACCACATGGTTGGAGATGGAAAAAATTATGCTGAGTGAAATATCCCAAGCACAGAGACTTAAGAGTGAACTGTTTTCTTTCATATGTGCAAGCTAGAATACAATCTAAGACAAATTCAAAATTAGCTAAGCTCAAAAACTAAATTCAACATAGGTGAAAGTTCACATAAGCAGGGGATGAAGCTCGAGGAAGAAGGGAGGGGGGCAGGAAGAGTAAAGAGGGTATTGGAGGGTTATTAATGCAACTAGGAACTCTCAACTCTTGTGAGAAGCCCAAGTATACACAGGCAGGGAGAGAAGTTCAGAAATCTCAAAAATTAACACACATGTATATGCTTATTTATATTTATAATATGGAAATAAAGCAAAGGAAACATTAGAGTGGGGAGTGGATGATGGGGAGAGTTCCTGGACTAGGATAGGCCCTAACTTACTTTGTCAACATACACATATGCATGAATATGTAATGATTCCCTCCAACATGTAAGACTATGTCAAACAAATAAAAAATATGTTGTTACAGAAATGTTTTTAATTCACTAAATATGATATGGGATTTGATAGGTACTTCCCTGACATGTATGTATATTTGGTAACAGAAATATGTTCACAATTTTATTATTGAAAATGCCCCTATGTGGAAGCAGCTCATGACAAATGAAAGTGAGGACAAGTGCTGGATTCTCACTGCCCACACATGTGTCCCTGTGCACATGGCAGCAGCCTGTGTCCTGGACAGTTCCATGCACACTGGATCCTCCTTATCTGAGGATACCTCACGGGGGAGGCCCAACCTTCCCTATTGCATGAGCCTCTGAGGCCCACAGGTGGATGCTTCCCTGAGGAGCAGGTAGCCCCAGGAGGGAGGGAACTCACAGCTCCTTTCCAAAGCAGAATAGGGCTCTGGTGCTGGAGGTGGCTCACAGAGCAATAATGTCCAGGATGAGAGCAAAAGCTCAAATCTTCAGGTCACCTTTTCCAGAGATGCTGTTGGGGACACCAATGCTTCTGTGCATGATTATAGATCTCCAGAGACGATGACAAGAGCACACTGCACCTGCAAATGAGCAGTCTGAGATCCGAGGACGCAGCTACCTATTACTCTGCTGCAGACACAGTGAGGGGGCCCACAGTGTGAGCCCAGACACAAATCTCCTGCAGGGGGCACTCAGCACACACAGAGCTCAAGTGGCAACTTCAGATCAGGAGTGGAGAAAGAGTGGAGGGTTTTCTCTCCTCCTGAATAGATTATCCCTGCGATCCCAGCATGGAGAATCTAGGAGTCTTTTCCTCCTCAGATCATTCAATATTATTCTGTTATGGAGTCAGGCTTATTATATTCCAACTCCTTCAGAGAGGCTGCACAGTGCATCTGTGTATGTATGTGTGCATGTGTGTACATTTGTGTGTAGGTGTTTGTATATTATGGTCATATGTGTGTGTGCAGTTTTTTGTGTGTCTGTGCTGTATCTGTGTGTGTGTTGACAGGTGTGAGAGAGCTATGGAGGGCAGAGTCTGTTACCTTCTCACACTGCAGCCTCGTGAGCTCCAGGCATCTGCTCCATCCTCCCTGTGCATGGGCAGCTGCAAAGGACTCACAGGCCGAAAGCTCACTTGGCTCCCTGACACCTCATCCCATCCAACCCATGAACTTGCCACCAACTCTTTACCCACCGACCTAGAATAAGACCCTACCTACACATTTCTACAGCCTCACCTTCCAGACCACATCCTCCCTCCCATGAGACCTCAGTGCACATGCTCAGTCTCCTACACTCACATACACACACATTCTCACTTAATATTGAAACCTGCATCTGAAACTCAGCCTACTTCACAATGTTGTTAGTTGTCATTCATAGAAATTCCTATGACACAATGATCCTCCTGGTAACTGTACACCTGCCCTCCACCCTCAGCCACATCTCCAGGTCATCTCACACTGATGAGCCCTCCCCACCCAGGTTCACAGCTTGTGGCTGTGCCTTGTTGAATGATGTTCTATGTGTTGAGATGATGTCCACAGGGTCCTGCTGCTGTCTTGCTGCACCCCAAGGATGATGGGCAGTGGCTGTAGGCAGTTAGGGTATCTCCAAGGCACTGGGCTTCTCCTGGCTTCTGCGTGGTAGAGATCTCTATGCCATCTCACATCTCAGGTCCACAGTATGCAAGGCCAATCCTGCTGAGGCTCAGGAGCTCTGATGCTCACCCTGAGCCTACTCTATGCTCATCCCACACAGTGAGCATGCTCTGTGTGACGCAGCTCACTCTCCTGGAGCTCCACACCACACCTGGTCTCAGTGTGGGCAGAGGGCACTGGCTCCACTCCTCAACATGTGTCCTCTAAAGCCTGGGTAGTGAGTGACCTGAGCATGGACCTAGGGGGAGTAGGGGGCCCATGCATCTTCAGGACCAGGGGAACATCTAGGTCTTCACAGCTGTGGAGCTGGATCTCAGCTCTGCACCCATCCTGAGGTCTGAAGATGAGGCTGGGCCAGGCCTGGACTGTGACTCCTCCAAGCCCAGCAGTGAGTGGGAGCCTTGTGATCTGAAGGTTTCAGGTCAAAGGGAAAAGTGGGAGCAGTGATCTTGAGATGTAAATACACCACGGCAGGATCTCCAAGTGCCCACTTACATGTAAGTTTCAGACCCTGCACCTGTGGTTCCACCAGAAACCCCAGCCTTCAATGAGGTTGCCAACATCTTCTGAGGACTGCTCCAAACTCCACCTATCAATCCTTTGTCTACTACTTTTATGTCTTCTAATTGTGTTTATATTTTACCTGCCTTTTTTGTCCATGTGTCTGTGTGTGTCTCTGTGTGTATTAAAAAACATGAATTTTTGATGCTAGAAAATGAAACCAGGCATACTTATCAATTGTGCCACATTCCCAACCTTTTTTATGTTTTATTTGGAGACCAGGTTTCAATAATTGGCTCAAGATTTTGCTAGTACATTGCAGCTAGTTTTAAATTGGGATCCTCATGCCTCAGCTTTCCCAACCCCTGGGATTACAGATATGTAACAACATGCCTGGCTGACAATCTATTTATAATCTATCATTTACCTATTAATGATTTGACAACCTGCTGTCTATGCATCTATCTTAACTGCTTAGTAAAGATACGATTGATACAACAACTTTTATAATCTTAAATTGCTTGTTATTCTGACCAAAGTCCTTGTCAACACCAACCTAGAAGATGAAAGGTTATTTTGACTAGTCATTTCAGAGAATCAGTACATAGTCAGCCAACTCTGTCGTGTTAGGAAAGAGAATGCAGGGTGGGTGGAAGGGAGGTGCAAAGGAAATACTGGGAACTGAATTAAAACAAGATATTCTCCATGATTTTATAATTTCCAGTTGCATATTCTTATTTGATGTATATCTGAAATGAACTAATAAAAAAGTGGAAGAAGACTTCCACAAAAGACTGGAATAGACTTTCAGTTCTTAACATGGGTACAGGTTTTTTTAATATCCCAGTTACACAAAACAAAATTATAAATTGAAAGACAGTCACAGCAACTTTGCTAGGCCCTAAGTAACTTAAAGGAACACCCCCAGGTAACCACCTCCTCTAGCCAAAACCTGCAGGCCTAAAGTCGCCACCTAGTTAATCCATATCAGGGAATTAATGTACCAGTTATGTTAAGTTTCATAATCCAAATGTTTCACTTCTAACCTTTTGTACATCAACTCACACAAGAGCTTTTCATTGACACTTCATGTCTGAACCATCACAATATTGTTTCATGATACAAAACCATTACAGAACATTATTTAACGATTTTGTTTACCATTAGTGGCATTGCTGAAAAACAAATCATGAAAAACACTCACAGTATCTATAGATAAATAAAATAAGAAGACATGAAAATCACTAGAAATTAAAAGACTCCTACAAGGAAGTTTACAGAACTCTGATGAAGGACATTGAAGAGGACACAAAACAGAGGATAATTATCCCTGTTCATCCCTATTTGTCAGCAGGGAGACTTGGTATTCTATTTTTTAATTTTTTATTAGGGTGTTGAGTTTTTGTACAATAATAAATGCATATAAAGTAATAATAGGATATGCATTAATTCTTAAACCAGAATTATCCCCACATCATGCCTACCACAATCTATTGATTCTTCTACATTTTACCACATAAGTGATATATATTTAGATTGTGAACTTCCATAATTAAATGATTGTGTAAGTATTATTTAGATTTGCAGGAGGTTAAAGAGTGTGCTACATTGTTGATTGTCTCCTTATATCCCTCCCTCCCTCTCTCCCTCTCCCTTCCCTCCTTTATCCTTCCCCCACACTTATCCCTGGTCACCCAAGATTATGTATTTCTATGGCTTTGCTGGGTTCAATTCAAACTCAAGCATTCATTTTACTCTAGCATCCGCAAATGAGGGACAACATTCAACATTTTAGTCTTTGGGTTTGGCTAACTTTGCTCAGCTCAACATCATTTCTTCCATTGTCAGCTAGTTTCCTTCTAAGGTTGCAGTATCTTTATATATATATATATGTATATATATGATGTGATATATATGTAGAATATATATATGTGATATATATATGATGTGATATATATGTAGAATGATAGGATATATATGTAGAATGATATGTATATGATATACATATATAATATATATTATATATACATATACAAAGATCAGATGTTCAAAGATTTATGGATTTGTCTAAGAAGGAGTTGGTATTCTTAATAAATAAGTAACACCAAAAAAAAAAAATCTACAGATTGCTGTAGTCAACTTTTCTTCACTGAGACCAAAAGATCTGGGAAAACAATGTGGAAAATAGTCTTTTGGGTCATGGTTTCCAAGATTCAGTCCATACATGGCCAACATCACAGCTCTGGGCTCAGCTGAGACAGAAACTCCTGGTCAAAGTGTGTGGCAGAGGAAAACAGCTCAGGAAAAGGCAACAAGGAAGCCAAGAGAGCTCCATTCTCCAGGAACAAAACAGAACTCCAAAGGCACAGTCCAGAGACCCAACGCTCCACTATACCACAGCTCCAGTAGTCACCACCAGTCATTCCATGACCATGAATGAATGCTCTAATTATGGTAAAACTCTCATAACCCAATCAATACCCTTGATCAATACACATCCTTGATTTTTCTTGTACATGAACTTTAGGGGACACCTCATACCAAATTATTAACACAGATTCAATGCAAACCCCATCAAAATACCAATGATTTTCTAGTCTTCAAAGACTAGAAAAAATACACAATTCATATGAAAGCACAAAATACTACAGGCAGCCAAACAATCTTGAGCAAACAGAACTTAGCTGGAGGCATCACAGTGTCCAATTTCAAGACATACTCCAGAGTACTAATAAAATAAATAAGTAAATAAACATGTATCCTCAAACAAATAGACACATAGCCAGATGGAGCAGAGACCCATAAATAACCCTGCGCAGCTGCAGCCATCTGGGTCCTACAGAGGCACTGACCTGTACCTGGAGAAAACAGCCTCTTCTAGTGCTAGAAATGGGAAGTGAAGGAGGAGTGTGAGAACTGACCCCTCTCTGCCTGGAGTGGGGTCGACTCACAGTGGGTCAAGGACCTAAAGGCCAGACCAGGGGATGAGAAGCTGTGAGGTGAACACATGGAACAGGAAATCCAGGTACCAGGACTGGCAAGCACCTTTTAGATCTGACCCCAAACCACAGAAGACCCAGGAAAAAAGACAAATGGAAATGCCTTGAACTGAAACTCTCCTGGTAGGAGTGGAAGCAGGGAAGAGAACCAGAGACAGCTAGAGAATGGACCAGGTGTTGGCCAAAGGATGAACCTGGAGTGTACATAAGGAATTCCAGGAATGAAGCTTCAAACTAAATACAGGCAAGTGATTTGAACAGACCATTCCCAAAAATGAAAATGCACAGCCATAAGGTTTTGAGGAACTTCTCAACTTCATAGAAATCAGGAATGCAACTCCAGACTGCAATAAGATATCACCATACTCCACTTCAAAGTGCTGTAAGCAAAAAATGAAAAAGTGTAGCTCACGCCAAGCAGGGAATGGAGGAGAAGACCTCTCCTACACTGCTCACAGGAAGGAGCCAGCACAGCCCTGTGAGCTGGAGGCTCCTGAACCCTAAATCTGACCTACAATGAGATCTAGTTGTCTGTCAAAAAGGTGTCTGTACATAGGATGGAACAGAATGTAAAGAGATGCTTGCATGCACATATTTATTTAAGCTGAACTCTTCATAGGGAGAACAGGAACCAATCCAGCTGTTCATCTCAGGAAGAGTAAGAACACACAGTGTGTATAGACAGAGGAGTATCACTCAGCCCTAAAGAAGGGTGGAGTTCTGCCCTCTGCAGCAAAGCTGAAGGCCTAGAGGAAGCTGTAGTGAGTGAAATTGGGCATGCGAAAGCCAGGAATCATTGTTTCTCTCACATCCACAGTGTAAAAGACCTGAATGTCATATAGTGACTACTGGAGCTTGGGTAGGGAACAGGGTGGCAAAGTGAGCTAGAATTGACCAGTACAGCATGCATGAGTGTGTTAAGACATAAAGCCACATTACTGTAGAATTAATATATTTTAATCCACAATTTGAAATAACAATAAATGATCTTAGCTTATTGTTCTCATAGGGAGTTCATGATAAACCCTCTGAGATGCAGGAAGTATCCTAATTGGGTGAGCATGGGCACAAGGTGTGTGCTCAGCAGGCCCCCTGCTTTCCAGTTCCCACCACTGTTCATTCTTAATCATTGATCTAGGTCTCCTCCTGCTCTTTTCACCCTAGTGACTCCCCATGATCATGGGTGGGTTCTTCCTAAAGCCTGAAGAGAAGTCCTTTTGCCCTGCCAAACACACTGGAATCCTATACCTGCTCTGAACTCCAACACCTGAACTTGCAAAGCCCATGGTATCTGTTCCCATGTCATGTCTCTGCCTATTGCTCACGTGGCCCCAGCACATCTGCCTCCTCCCACAGTGGGTCCTCATTTTGAGTGACAAGGGGGCATCAGTCCGAGGGACACATACACAACTCCATGGACTGGGAGGCTCGGGGCACTTTCTCTAGAATGGTTTCTGGAGCATTAGGAATCCTTGAGCCCTCATCTCTACTACACATCTTGTATGTATATCACATGTCACCAAAATCACAGATCCCAACTGGTGACCATATCACTACAGTCATCAGGAAGACTTTATTTCACGGTAGCCTAGGAAGAATGAGTTGTTATGAAAGAAGTCATTTGAATCATTCTCTGGTGGTAGAAGCAAAGGTTGAGGATGAAATTGATTCCTTTAGGCCTCAGTATCTTGTGCAGCACTGCTATTCCACACTGTGTATTAGAATGCACTTTTCAAGGACACATTTTCCACTTTTTAAGTGTAATAATCCCAACCTAATGAACATTTCTGGAAAACCCCTCTGCATGATTGAGGTTCACCTGTGCTTCCCTATGTCTAAATCACGCTCTGGAGGAGACTGGACCATTCAGTGAGGAGAGGACAGGGAAGCCCTGTGCATCCATCCCTAGCCTCTCCTGGACTCAACGTGAGCCAGTAGAACTGCTCTACACCTGGGCAGCTCTGGTTCCATTTCTTGAAAGGCAGGTGATGAGCAGCAGCATCTCCAGTGTGTTTCCTGAAGTTCATTCTGGTCTCAAGTTCTGTCTCAGCCCATGATGGAGGGAAATCTACTTAGAGGACCATTCTCTTTCTTCAGCTGTCATCCACCACAATCTCCTCCTCCTCCCAGGCATTTGCAGGTGGCTCCAACCTTGTTCATCACACAAATCTTTCAGGCTTCTCATCCAATGATTACTCAATTTTTTAGTCAAAATGTGCTATTCATTTATTTTTTCTTCCCACCAGCACTATATCATGGCCTAGGGCTGAGGCACTGGTTTTCACTTCTAAGGCCCTCAAATGGGAAGCTCTTTCTTCACCCTGGTGCTCACATCCTGCCTCTCTTTCCAGGCTCCTGCAGAACTGAGATCATCTGCCCACCTCAGAAGCACTCACACTCCTGCTGTGCTTCCTCCTAGATCAGCGAGAGCCCACAGGGATCTTCCCACACATCCCTCAGCTCCCTGAAGTTCAGGACACTGGGGAGGAACTTCAGTAGTTATGTGACACACAACCAAACACTTCATCTTCTTCTACATGGGCCAAGTGGCCATTCTTCTGTTCACATCTGGATAAAAGCATGGATTGTGCCACACACCCAGTGGTCCATTAAAAAAATAAGGAACACAGCCTAAATTCCAAATACCTTTAGCCTTGCAAGGAAACAGCTTGGTCTTTGAACATTTGTTGTGTTTCCTATAGGACATTATTTGCACTAGATTTTTGTGGTTATAAAGTAATTAACAGAGCATTTTATAATAGTATTAATTTTCTATTTCTTACTCTGTATCCCACGATTTTTTAAATCTCAATTCTATCCATTTCCTCAAAAACTGAATCTTTTGGAGTTGCAAAAGAAAAAGATAATTTCCTGGCCCAGTTAATGACTCCATCATGTGTAAATTCAGGTTCACAATAAGTCTCAGCACATGGGGAAAACATAGAAACTTCTTTGATAAAATGTTACGTGAATGGTCCCTAGACCAACTTCCAACAGAGCCCACCTACGAAACCTTATGAGCCCAGTCCTTATTACCTACAATCCTACTTGCATTCTGGTTTTCTGAGCTTTGATAAAGATCTCAAATTCTTGGAAGCAAATGAGAGTGAATACACAACATATTGAAGCCTTTGGCACAGCATGAAATCATTCTTAAGGGGAAAAAGTATAGCAATGAATGCCTACATTAAAAATAAGGAGAAATCTCAAAGAAATAAGCTCATATTCCACCTCAAATTCCCTGAAAAAGAACCACAATCTAATCCAAAAGGCAGCATAAGGCAGGAAATAATCAAAATCAGAGCTGAAATCAATGAAATTGAGAACAAAGAAAAATAAAGAGAATAATTGAAACAAATTGCTGGATCTTAGAAAAATAAATAAGATTGAAAGACTACAAGTTAATCTCACTAAAAGAAGGAAGGAATTGAAGCAAATCCAAAACATCACCAAAAAAGGGAGCGATCACCACTGACCCAACAGAAACCCAACGGATTATCAGAACGTATTTTCAAAACCTATACTGCTCTAAATTAGATTATCTGGAAGACATGGACAAATTTCTAGACACATATAGCATCCCAAATTGATGCAGGATGGTGTTCAAAGCCTAAGCAGGACATTAACAGGCACCAAAATGAATATACCAATGAAAGTCTTCCAAAAAGCAAAAGCCCTGGACCCGATGGATTCCCTGCTGCATTTTACCACAAATATATGGAGGAGATATCGGGTCTCCATATTAAGATATTCTAAGAAACTGAAAAGGAGGAAATTCTCCCAAACACATTTTGTGAGGCAATCTGTTCCTGATACCACAACCAAACAAAGACACATCAAAAAAAAGAAAACAACAAACTAATAACCTGATAAAAATTCACACAAATATCCTTTACAAGGTTCTAGCAAAATATATTTAAAAACTCATTAGGATGATAATTCATCATGACCAAGTGGGCTTCATTCCAGGGATTCAAGACTGTTTCAACATACACAAATGAATAAATGTAATTCATCACTTCAACAGAATTAACGACAAAAACCATATGATCATCTCAATTGATGCAGAAAGGCCTTCTATAAAATCTAGCACCCATTTATGCTCAAAATTTAGAGAACATAGGTATCCAAGGAAATACCTTAATTACATAAAGGACATATATGCCAAACCCTCAGCTATTATTATACTAAATGGAGAAAAACTGAAAGCATTTCCCCTAAACTTGGGATCAAGATAAAGCTGTCCACTCTCACCAATTTATTCAATATAGTCCTTGACACCCTAGTCAGTGACAGAGAAGGAAATCAAAAGGATAAGAATAGCAACAGAGGAAGTCAGACTATTCCTTTTACCTGATGACTTGATCCTATATCTGGAAGACAAAAAAAAATCCACCAGAAAACTGCTTGAGTTATAAACAGATTTAACTAATTGGCAGGCGACAAGATCAACAATCACAAATGCATAGCTTTCCTATACACTAACAATAATAGAGCAGAAAAAGAAATAAGGAAACCCATCCCATCCAGTGTCCTCAAAAAGAATAAAATGCTTGGGAATTAATCTGACAATGGAAGTAAAGAATCTTCACAATGAAAAATATTGAACATTAAAGAAATTGAAGAAGACCTGAGAAGATGGAAAGGTATTCCATGTTCTTGGTTAGGAAGAAATAGTAGAATTAAAATGGCCATTTGGCCAAAAGCACTGTAGAGATTCAACACAATCCCCATCAAGATGTCAATATCACTCTTTACAGATATAGGAAAATCAAATCTCAAGTTCATTTGGAAAAATAGGAAACCCAGAATAGCCAAAATATTACTAAGCAAGAAAGACAAAATAGGTGGTTTCATAATACCTGATCTAAAATTATACTGTAGAGCTGTAGTAATAAAAACAACATGGTATTGGTAACAAAACAGGCATGAAGACATGTGAAACAGAATAAAAGACACTGAGTCAAACCCCCAAAACTTGTAACATCTGATATTTGACAAAAGGAGTCATAATATAACACAGAGGAATGATAGCCTGTTCAAATGGTGCTGGACAAAGTGGAAAGTCATTTGCAGAAAGTTGTAATTAGATCCTTAACTCTCACTTTGCCCAAAAATCAAATTGAAATGGATCAAGGAAATGGGAGTTAAACCAGCTACTATACAATTGTTAGAAAAAAATGGGAGCGACACCCCAGCATATGGAAGAAGGCAATGACTTTCTCAACAAGCCTCCCAAAGTAGAAGAATTTAAGTTAAGAATCAATGAATGGTACGCCATGAAGCTAAAAAGCTTTTGCTCAGACAAGGACTTGGTCAAAACAGTCAGGAAAGAACCCACAGAAGGTGAAGAAATCATGATCTGTGATTCCTCCAACAGGGGAATAATATTCAAAATTTACAATGAACCCAACAAACTTACTGTCAAATCACAAACAATTCAATCACTAAATAGGGCAGAGAGGTAAACAGAAAACTTCTCAATAAAGGAAATTGAGCAAGCCAATGAATACAACAGAAAGTGTTCTAAACCAGTAGTTATCAGGGAAAAGCAAAACAAAACTATATTAACTACTTCAGTCAGTTTGGCAAAGATGAAGAATATAAACAATAACAGATGCTGAAGAAGTTGTGGGAAGATAGGAATGCTAGCACATGGTTGATCAAACTGCAGATTGGCCCAGTCGTTCTGGAAAGCAGCGTGCAAACTCCTCAAAAAATTAGATATGGATGCACCATATGACACAGCTATCTGTCTACTGGGTGTATATATATATATATAGACACATTTATATCTGTTATCTGTTCTAGGGAGAATATAGAAGAGTCAAGAGTCAGGGTGTGGGTGATGTGAGTCTGGATTAAGACCAGGTACATGTCACATTGTTACTACGTATGTATTTATGTGTTTATGGCTGCACAACAACACAACTTCTCAATAAACTTATTTAAGAATCTCACATCAAGCTCCACATAAAGCAGTGTAAAGCTTTTCTGAATTGCAGAGTCCTGCACCTTTACGTTTACCTTCACAAAAAGTCTCAGCACAAGGGGAAAATATAGAAACGACTTTGCCAGCATGTCACATGAATGGCATATAGTCCAATTTCCAACAGAGTCCTCCGGTGAAAACTTATGAGGCCAGTCTTGACTAGCTGCAGTCCTGCTTACATTCTGGTCTTCTGAGCTCCTACCAAAACCTCCCACCAAGTTCCACTTACAGCAGTCTAAAGGTTTTCCAGGTTGCATCTCTACATTTTTCTATATTCCTCCCACAAACTCCAAAACACTCCAAAGCTTCTGAACCACATGGTTGCATTAGTTTCTATGTCCTCACTTCTGGACATCAGTTTCTGTTTCAGTAAAGCTTTCTATCACTGTGAACAAAAGAGCAGCTAAGAGCAACGGAATGGACTTTGGCTCATGGTTTCATAGGCTCAGTCCACAGTGGGCTAACTCCATGGTTTTGGTCTTGAGTTAGTGCAGAACACCATGTCAGAAGAGCATGGAAGAGGAAAGCTGCTCAGGGTATGGTGGCCATGAATCAAGAGATCTTCACTCACCAGGGACAAAGTGTAAACCCAATGGCACAGCTTTCCACCCTCAGTGACCTATGTCCTCCAGCCACACCCTCCTCTCCACAGCTACCACCCAGCAGATCCCTATCAGTGCATTGATCCCCTGATAATGTCACAGGGTGATAGTCCAGTCACATCCCCTCTGCATGTTCTTGAATGTTCCACACAAGAACTTTTCGGGGCATCACAAATGTAAACTAAAGCCAGTAGTCAGTTAGCATCATGGTCCATTCAAGGAACTTTCATGAAATGACAGAAAGGAAGGGGGTCTTCAGAGAACACTACATCTACACAGTAGATGCATGGGTGAGGGCCCTGGGCTGAGGTTCTGTGACTTGCCAGGTTATAAGTGTGGCATGTCACAGCAGCAGATCAAGGGTCTTGTGGAGCACATGATGAGGGCTCACACAGGACCCTTCTGTGTCCAAAGCAGAATCATGACACTAATAGCAGATGAGAATACTGGATTCTCCATGTTCCCTGCTGTGAAGGTCACACACAGAGCTCCTACTACCATCCCTGATTTATGCCTTCTCACACTGGAAATCAGAGTGTGCTACACATCCTGGGAGTTGCACTGTGGGGAGGGATTAACAGTGTCTCTTCTTTACTTCTTTTATTTGTTTACATTTACAGATCAATTTACTATGTAGTAATCATTTGGATTTTAATTTTCAGTTGAATTCTGAACTGAGAGTATATTTTATGAATGATTTGATATTAATTCAGTTCTTGAGCATAATAAATAGAAATACATGTAGGTTCGAACTTCATATTTATGGCACACAATCTTCATATCTCATGCAGACATTTCCATATCATTCACATGAGATATTTGCAACTCTGAGCTGTTCACATATAAGAGTTCTCCTATGTAGATGGCAAAATTGCCATGCCATGAAGCTCAAGCCTGTATAGTTAAGGAAAGGATTCAAAGTTGCATCATTTTTAAAAGATTTGACATTTCTGGACCACGACAATGTCAATATGCTAAGGTAGAGTGTTGTTCCTCCTTATTACACTTTTAAAAAGTTGCAAGGGAGCTTTTAATTTTTCATAAAACACCATTATAAATTGGAAAAGCTCAAGGACAATTAGAGGACCATTGATTCTGGTCACGAGTTTTCAATAGAACCACAAAATTCAAATGGGCATTAATTAAGTCAAAAACACATTAATTAAGTCAAAAACATTAAGCACCTAGTGTTCTGAGATTGAAATTAGAGAGTAATGATAAATTTAATTCCATCTTGAAATCAAGGTGTAAAAACCAGCTATTAAGTGCATTCCAAACTCATATGAAGCACAGGTTGAATTTTCTGTCCATTAGCACCAAAGTGAAGTCACATTTCCTCTTGGGAGACATAAATTACTGAACATAATTTGGGGAAAAGAGACTCCCATCATTTGTTTTATTATTATTGTGTTTCTGAGATCTAGGGTTACTAATATATACGAGCAGTGAGCAAAGCAAAATCGTGTTCAGGTTCCCCAACCACCATAAAATTTTAGTATGAAAAGAACTAAAAGGAATTCCTAAACTGCACAAAGAGGAAAACAGTAAGAAGTTAAGAGAATTGTTCAAATCAGTAACAAAGAATCCTAACATGTGAATTACAATTGAATTTTTTTAAAAAGTGTGCTTCACCCCATCCCTCCTCTCCTCTGAGTTTAAATATTCTGATGCAAAAGAGCATCAGATTTCTAGTTGAAGATGTAGCCCTTCTTTATGCGTTAGTGCTCTGTAATTTTCTGCAATTTTATTTTCCTCCCCCTAGTTTGTTCAAAGTATTTAACAGAATCTTCTATGTCAGCCAAAAGATGTAAGATTTAAAGATTTACTAAAGAAACTTATGCATGCTATCTATACAGAAATGCCTGTTAATTGCTACAATTATTTATGCACAATGAACATTTTAGTGTTAAAATTATTAAATATCATGCTCAGTTCACATCAATGCTCCATTAATGATAATCTATCTATCACAATTATTTACCACACTTTAAATTGCTAATTAAATAACTGAAAAATGTACTGTGCCAAACTAAATGTTAAATGGGTTACAAAGAAAAATAACCCTCAAAAAGACCTTCTACACATTGATTTCAAAACTACCTTTGCTATCTAGCCTCTTCCCCAAAGTTTTAGCATGAAAAAACATTAAAATCTGCACAAAATTTTATTCCAATCATACAAGGGTTACATGTGGTCAAATACAACAAAATCTATGGTGCAACTGTACATTTATTAAACTACATTTCAAAGCACAAATTTAGGGCCTTGGAAAGTAAATATATGTAGCAATGGAAGAAATCATGCTGAGCAAAGTTATCAAAACCTGGAGTGTCAAGGGTCGAATGTTTTCCCTCATTTGTGGAGACTGGAGCTAAACCAGGCTTGGGTGATTGGTCAAGCTCTTGTACTAGAGTCACCAAACTGGAAGCAACACATAATATAGGGGAAATATAGGTATGTTGTAGAGGGAAGAAAGGGATGGGAGGGAGGGGAGAGGGAAGAATAATAGAAGGGAGGGAAGGATCTAGGAGGAAATCAACAATGTAGTTTGTTCTTTATTTTCCCAAGAAGCCAATAAAACTTCTGCAATCATTTAATTCTGGAAAATACACAAATGCACACACACACACACACACACACACACACATACACACACACGCATGTATGAAGACATTTTTATCTGGTACAGGGAAATTATAGAACAGTCACTAGACTGGGGTATGGGTGATGTGGGGGTGAATATGGATTAGGATCAGGGTGTATTATATTATTACTACATATGCATTTAATATTGTACAACATAACAATTCCTCAACAAAATTTTAAAAGTGAAAAATGAAAAGGAAGCACCCCCCACCTAGACATCATCTGCTGTGGAAATGGACCCAGGTTTGCCTGGATAATAAATGCTGAGGGGAAGGAACAATTCTGTCCTTTAAAAAGCACTGTAATTAGCCCACCATGTCACTGAGTCAGAGCCAGAGTGAAGCATCTTTTCCTGTTGTGAACATTGCTTTGCCTTCCAGATGGGCCAAGTCACCTGAAAAGTCTCAGGTAAACCACCTGACCACGCCCCGCAGGAAAGACAGGAGCCAGAGCAGACAACAAGATTAACACAAGGGAGAAAATAAAACAGCAGGAGAAAATGTGACAGAGACCATGAAACAAAATATCAGGGAAACCAAACACGGTGATTTTGAAAATGTGAGCAAATAAAGGTGGAAAAAAATTGCCTTCTCTCCAATATCATTCCTCCAAAATTCAGAAGTTATTTGTGGGAATTCTTATTTCCATGCTAATATTGATATTTACTTGGGTTCCTAAGAACACATGCTCCATTTCAAAGCACACAAATGCAAACACTGTCATAGGCTGTGATATATATTAGCCTTGAGGTGGCCAAGCTAACTTTGAGTCAATAAAAACTGACACTTCCCTACAGCAACAGCCCTCAAGAAGCTAATTCCTACAGGTGACGTCTGAGGTTTGCTGTCTAGTGTGGACCGTTTTCCAAGTCCTAGATCACTACTGCCAACTCGATTTCTTATAGCACCTATATAAGTAACCAAGTCAAGTCAGATGAAACTGAATACATTTTGCAAACTGATTGACTTTACATTACCTTTCATAAAACCTGCTCCGTCTACTTGTCCTTGGCTAATGTAGCAAACAGAATTTATTTTTGGAAAGGAAATGCTTTTTATTAAGTAAGGGATCTCTTTATCATTTTCAGGTTTCATGAGCTACCTGCACTGGATGGGAACCTACATTCCCATAGCTTCTCTAACAGCTGCTACAACCACTGAGATAATAGTGGGAAATGCTCTGTTCTCAGAGTCCTGTGAGGTCACAGCCCTGCTCATGTTGAACTAAATTCCCAGAGACAGTCCCCAAGCTGTCCTGGGAGCCACATACTAATGTAACCAAATTGCCCCATGATGTAGCCAGAAAAAATAGCCTTGCAAATAGAGAAATTGAAGTTGAAGGAGACTTCAAACACAAGGCTCTTCCCTGTGGCATTGTTCTTGCTCCTGCCAGGTGGCCACTGTGGGTGATTGACAGGAGTCCTCCCAGGCAGTGAGCTGCACACAAGCAGCTCTTTCAATCTGTGTTGATGCCCTCCTGGGAGCACTCTCCTGACTCAGCCCTGCTGTGCAATGTCAGATCTGGACTATGTCTAGACTTTTGCCTGGAGAAATAAATGTCTGTGCTTTTGCAAATACCACAAGCTGTGCCTGAATGGTCACTGTGGGAATTTGAGGCACAAACTCACAAGAAGCATCAGGCCATGTGGTCAGAACAGATCTCAGCCACAGTCCCTTGGCCATTTTATTGATTCTGTGGGTCATCTTTTGTATGAGGCTCAGGGCTCCAGATGATTATGGAAACCAGGGTTGCAATACTGTCCTTCATTTTAATCACTTTGCATTTTTCTTTCAGCTTTTTCCTCTCTCTCATTCTGCTGTGGAAGAACCACCCTAGCATATCCATGCAGATCACTGCTTTGAGATGAGAGCTTTGACTTCAGAGCAGAGAAGGTGAACTTCACACTGTGCTCCAGGTAAACCTCGCCCTAGATCTGCTCCTTCTACTCTTCCTTGTCCAGTGTGGCTGGAGTGGGGTTCACAGACTTCCAGTTGCCATCCACTGCCCTAAGACAGGACCAGACCAGACCAGTGACCATTTCTTCACTGAATTGAGCAACTCATAAAAATTAATGCACAATGATCCTTCAGCCATGCTGAGAAAGGTCTCATCCACCTGGATAAATGTAAACGTTCTCAGAATCACAATGGTCTCCCTGCTGTCAACCCCCATCCAAAACAGGCACATAACATTGGGAGGATATGATGCAGAGGGTCCCACCCTTATGGGGCTAGGGTCAAGAGTCATTCACAAGACACTCCACCAGACCCCCAGCTTTACACAAACCCCTTAAGATATCACAAAAATGCCGTTCTGCATTGACCTCTGCCCAACAGCTGTCACTGGGTCTGAATTCATTCTCAATGCTAGCATTCAAGTTCTGCTGTTTAATATGTTTTTCAGGCCACTGCACTGCTGCCCTGTATGCACAAGAGTTCACAGCTGTCCCTTCATCGCAGAGCCTTGCTCTTCCTAGCAGGTTCTGTGGAGGACTGCAAGCACCTGCAAAGCTAGAAGGGCTGTGGGCACCTGCAGGGGTGGAAGTTGGCTTATGTCTTGCAGATAGATATACTGCTTCCTTCAACTAGGGCAGGTGATAAAGTCTGTACCCACAGGAGCATAGGAGGTGGCTATGATGCTGCAGGGAGCAGGGCCCACATGCTACTGGTTGGTCCCCAAGAGGAGTCCTGTGGCACTGCTGTGACGTGAAGCACAACTAGGGGACTCAAGCCTGAGTCCCTGAGCTATTGGAAGTCTGAGGATCCTGCTGTTGTAGGAAGGAAATGAGTGGTTCAAAGTAGAAGATGCATTGGAAGTTCTCCAGCATCTTCCAGCTGCCCACACAGAGTATCCAGAGGAACTAGAGCTGGGCTGCTCCCCAATAGAAGGAAACTACAGGCCCTTTCAGGTGATAGTGCCTCCTTTGTGGCTGCTGCAGACCCCACGGTTGCCATTTGGTAGGAGAGAGAATGGGGAGGCCCTGCTCTCCACCATGAGCTCAAGGGGACAGGAATCTTCCCTCCCTGGGCAGGCATATCCATGATGCTCACAAGCAGGTGCAGTGGTGCAGCAGGGTTTTCAAACAATTTGCCTGTGTCTCAGATGTTTTCAGATCTACTATTAAAACAGTGTGCAATATGATAATAAGTCATATCCAGGTGGCATTTTACACACCTGAAGTGTGCCCTCCTGCTATTGTTGACATATTTTCCCATAGCCTCTTGTTTAGGTCTATTTTTCCCTCATTTGACATTGGCTGGAGAGGGGAGCACACTGGTAGCAGTGACTGCAGGTGACCTGTCCAGATGCCCAGCAGTGACTGACATCTGCACAGTCACAGGGCTGGGCAGCTCTGAACTCTCCAGAGCAGGTGCCTAGTGAAGTCCAACCTCCAGTCTGAGGAGCAGCTAGGAAAGGTCTTCTCCCACTCCTTAGGCTCTTTCTTCATGCACTCACTTGTTTCCTTCACTGTGCAGAAGTTTTTCATTTGATGCCATCCTACTTTTTGTTTCCTGGTTTTACTTCTTGCACTTCAGGAATCTTGTTAAGGAAGTTGTTGTCTATGCCAATATGTGGAGTGTTGATGGAATAACTCCTTCTAGAACTTGCAGGTTTTCAAGTCTAATTCCCAGATTTCTGATCCACTTTGAGTTGACTTTTGGAGTGTGAAAGAGGGATCAAGATTCATTCTTCTACATATGGATTTCCACTTTTCCCAGCACAACTGATGAAAAGATTATCCAACAGGATTCTGCCATTTTTGTCAAACGTCATCTGACTGTGTCAACTCAGATTTGTTTTGAGTCTTCTATCCTATTCCCTTTGGTTTCTTGTCTTTTTTGGCACAGATATCATGGATCTTTGTAACTAAAGGCCTGTACTGTGTTTTCTAGTCTGGTATTGTGATGCTTCCAGCATCACTCCTTCACTCAGGATTTATTTTACTCTTCTGGTTCTACTAATTGTCTAAATGAATTCCAGAAGTGCTTTACTCTAGTTCTGAGAAGAGTAACATTGGTATTTTGATGGAACTTTCTCCAAATCTAAATTAAATTTTTGGTATTGTAGACATTTTGATGATATTAATTCTGCCCATCCAAGAACATGGGAGGACTTTCCATCCACTGAGATCATGACTTTCTTCATTTACTGTCCCATTGTTTCCCACACCTAGGAAAAAGGCCTTCTTGCATACATGTATCACCACATCTTGAGATTGGTGGGAAGGGGAAGTATTTCCTGATTAATGTCTCAGCAGATTTATTTTTAGTGTAGAAAACTCTCTGATGTTTGTATATAGATTTTGTATTCTGATACATCGCTAAATCAGCTCTAGAAGTGTTCTCCTTGAGTTTTGGGGTCTTATAACTTTTTGATCATATCCTCTACAAGCAAAGATAATCTGACTTCTTCTTTTCCTATGCGTGTTCCTGTAATTTCTTTCTCTTCCTTAATTGCTCAGCTAGAATTTCAAAGACCATGTTGAAAATACAAAAAAAAATCAATGAAGCAAAAAATGGTTTTCTTGAAAAGATAAAGGAGACTGATAAACATTTTGTCAAACTAACCAAAAAAAGACAAAAGATGCAAGTCCATAAAATCAGAATTGAAAAAGATCTCACCAAGGATGCATCTGAAATCTGTAAGATCATTAACAAGTATTTCAAAAATTTATACACCAACAGATTATAAAGCCTTGAAGACCCTGATATAATGCGAGAAACACGTGTCCTATCCAAGCTGATCCATGAAAACATAGAAATCTGAAACAGACCAATATCAAACAATAAAGTTGAGACATCAATCAAAACATAAAACAAAGAAATCACATTGATCCTAAACTGAGTTTTATCAGATGTTCAAGGAGAACTAATACAAACCTCCTAAAAATATTTCATGATATAGAAGAGAGAACACTGCAAAACATCATTCTGTGAACCCAGTATCACTCTGACACCAAAACCAGAAAAAGAAACATCAAAGAAAGCAAACTTCAGATGCATATCAGAGAAGAACATGGATGAAGAGACATTAATAAAATATGGAACAACTGCACTCAAAAACATTGAGAAGGTGGTGCACCATGATTAAGTGGATTTCATCCCAGGAACAGGAGTTTGCTTCAGCATATGCAAGTATGCAAGTCAATAATGTAATATTGACATAAATAGAGTAAATCACCACAATCCCAAGTTTTACTCAACAGGTACCAATAAATACATAATAAATAAATAAATAACATTCTCAAAGTGCAGCACCCAATCATGTGAAAATCTCTAGAAATATGAGGGACGTGAGTGCCTTAGGTCACCATCATACAGGTGGTATATGCCAAACCCAAGGCCAGCATCATTCTGAATGGAGAAATCTGAAAGTGTTTCCTGTATAACCTGGCCCAAGTCATGCACATCCCTTCTCACCACTACTGTTCAGCACAGTCCCTGTTTCACCTGCTTTGCTTAGGCCCATTTTCACATCAGCAAAATATAGAGCCTCAATATTGAGGCAGAGGTGCCTCCTTTGTGGTCTCCAAGATCAGATGCTGAGGAACCTCAGGGGACCCTCATGAGTGTTTTCCCATCAGCGCAGCGAGTGATACAGTGGGATCTCCTGATTAGGAACAACCTTGGGATCCAGTGTCCATTAATAGGGAGCAAGTCCAAGATCAGGGACCTGAGACACCTGATGAACTTCAGTGTTCTGGTCATGCACACTCTAAGGACTCCCTCTAACTCAGCACTGGTCCCCTGACACTTTTCCTACTTGTGAATGGAAGGATGGAGGCCATTGATGAAGACAAGTGTCCTGCACTAGGACAGCCAGTCATCTGTTTAATCACAACAGCTGAGCCCTGGTGAAGGGCAGGAGGCCTCTAACCAACCACTTAGGAAGCCCTGTCCTCCCTCACCTCAGTAATGTGAATGCTGTCAACTGCTGGATGCTCAGGTGATATTTGTTTCCTTTTTTTTTTCTTTGCTGATGTAAACATTTTGACATTTGTGGTCTAAGTGGATGTCACCCTTCACAAGCTGGTCCACTGTCATCCTCTGGTTGTTCTCACCTCTTTTCTTGTTCTTTCTCTTATAGGTGCTGTGTGTCTGATTCTACATGTCCACTCAGGGCCTTGGCATGTGTGGAACTAAGGAGGCCTTCAATTCTGGAACAGCCATCCAGGTGGACACAGGTGAACACCCCTCTTCCTTTCCTTCTGCTTCCTCACAAGTTCTCATGGAGAAAACTGAAGGTACCTCCATAAAACCAAGCCTGAGCATCATGGAATGGCTTAGCAGACATGCACGCTGCATCAGCTGGCTCTTAGAACGTCAGCATGCACAATTTGAATAAACATCAAAATATTAATCCACAGAACCCAAATATAATAATTTATTCACCTAACAATGCCCTGCTCCAAATTAGAGAACAGCACCCTGGCACAGTTGCCCCAAACGCATCTTTCCCTCCTGCATCACTGGAACTTAAGTCTTTTGATCCACTTCTCTCTGCTGCCCCCACTGCTCAAGCACAGGGCAGCCACCATTTTGGGCTCTGTGTCCCTGTGCTGATCACTCTAGACTGACACCACAGGTAGAGCGTGCACCATGTGCCTTTCTGTGTCTGGATTATCCTTCTAGCATGCACACTGCTGTCTGGGCTGTGGCACACAGCCACATTTCCGAATTATTAAAGCCTAACCTTTCCCCACAGTGCACGTGATCCACCTTTCTTCATCCACTCTTCCTTCAGTGGCATGGAAGTTGCTCCCAGATCATACCTACTAAGAATAGGACATGAGAATGGGGATATCTATGAGATCCTGTTTCCATTTCCTTTGAGGATGTTCCCAGAAGTGGAATTTTCACATAGCATGGCAATTTTACTTTTTTCATTTTTGAAAGGACTTCCTCTATGATTTTCTATAGTAGATTCACCAATTTACCTCTCCAACAAAAATGATATGGGTACCAATTTCTCCATGATTTCATCAACAGTTATTTCTTTTAAAATAATAACATCCTAATATTTTAATATAGTATTCACTTCTGGTTTTGAGCTGCATCTCTCTGATCACTAATTATGCGGAGCACGTTTTAAAGCACCTGCTAGTGATTCAGCTATTATTTAGGAGAAATATCCATGCAGGTCCCTTTCTCATGTATTAACGAAGACATTTGCTTTGGTGGTGGGTGGTAAGAGTGCTCCTATAATAGGAATGACCATGTCCCCTAAAAATACAAATGTTGCCCTATGACCACTAAATTGAAGATTCTTTGAACTGGTCCTTGTGGTGTGGTGTGCACTCCTGAGCACAGAGCAGCAGGGCTTGGGTCATGGTCTTACAGATGGTCCCAGATCTTTCCATCAGCTGAGGACACGACAAGAAGTTGACAGCTGTGAGCTTCACTGTAGTCTGAAAGTGATGGATCCTCAGGATTCCTCACCATGGACTTCCAGGTCTCCATAACTGAGAAATACAGTTCTATTGCTGAGTCTCACAAAGCCAAGAAACTTATTTAAATCAAGCTGAAAAGGTGAAGACAGGTGTCTTCCTGCAGTGGGAGCCTCTACCTTGGTGCTTCTCTCTCAACCCTGCTTGGATCAGTGGAGCAGAGGAAGGGGTTGAGAGGGAAGAGGGAGAGGAGGGAGGAGAAGTGAATGATTCTGAGCAAACCTTCCTAAGCACAGATGTGAATACACCACAGTGCATTTCACCACTGTGCAAATGAATAAGAAATATCAGCAGAGTAGAGGAAGAACATGGGGAGAGGAGGGGAGGGCAAGTGATGAAGTGGGGACTGAACTGCAGCAAATTATGCTCATATGTTGTTTAATTATGGCAGAATGAACACCAATACTAAATATAACCATAATGCTTATGAAAAATGCATTAAAGAAAATTGCTTTGAACATTCAGGATCATTGTTCACTTCAAAACATGTTGTGCAAAAATGTTTTCAATTCTGTGAAAACAGTATGGGTTTTACAGGAATTGCTTTGAACTTGCACAACAGTTTGGAAATGGAAACATGCTCACACTTTTAACATTGAGGATGGTTCTGTGTGAATGCAGCTCATGACAAATGAAATTGAGAACAATTCCTGGATTCTCACTGCCCACACATGTGTCCCTGTGCCCACACACATGGCAGCAGCATGTGTCCTGCACAGTTCTGTGCACACTACATCCTCCTGATCTGAGGAGGTCTCACAGTGGAGGCCCAGCCTTCCCCACTGCATGAGCCTCTGAGGCCCACAGGTGGATGCTTCCCTGAGGAGCAGGTGGCCCCATGATGGAGGAAGCTCACAGCTCATTTCCAACAGGGGGCTCTGAGAGTCCCACTAGGTGTGTCCACCTGGTTCTGGAGGTGGCTCAGGGGAGCAGTCTTCCCCAGGATGTGAGAAAACACCTAAGACCTTTGATCTCTTTTTCCAGATGGGACATATAAGAAACACAAAACAACTACTCATTGTTCCAAATGGGATTTTACATTTGTACAACAGAGTTAACATTGACACCTCCTTCATGCCTTTGTGAAAATGTACAGTAAATTAAAACAGAAAAAAAATCACAGAATAAAAGTTGCTTCTGGAATTCTACCGTTCCACCACTCTGCCACCCCACACTGCATCTGCTCTTACTGCTGCTCCATCTTAGCTCATAGCCTGCTATGAGGGGCACATGCAAATAGGGCCTCCCTGTGTTCATAAAAACCAGCACAGCCCTCACCCTGCAGCTCAGGGACAGGACCCAGCCCTGGACTCCAGCTCAGCCCATTCAGTGATCAGGACTGAACACAGGCTGCTCACCATGGAGTCTGTGCTCAGCTGGGTTTTCCTTGTGGCTCTTTTCAAAGGTAATTGATAGAGAACAGGAGACACTGAGTGTGTGAGTGGACAGAGTGAGAGAAAGAGTGGAGGAGTGAGCATCTCCTGACCAGGCTGCCTCTGTGTTTGCAGGTGTCCAGTGTGACGTGCAGCTGGTGGAGTCCAGAGGAGGCCTGATGCAGCCTGGGGGGTCCCTGCGCCTCTCCTGTGCAGCGTCTGGATTCACCTTCAATGATTTCTATATGCATTGGTTCCGCCAGGCTCCAGGAAAGGGGCTGGAGTGGGTCTCACGCATTAGTAGTGGTGGTGGTACATACTATGCCGACTCCGTGAAGGGCCGATTCACCATCTCCAGAGACAACGCCAAGAACACGCTGTACCTGCAAATGAGCAGTCTGAAAGTCGAGGACACAGCCACCTATTACTGTGCCAGAGACACAGTGGGGGAACCTAGTTTGAACCCAGACACAAACCTCCCTGCATGGTGACCAAAAACAGCAGGGGACGCTCAACACACATGGAGCTCAGGGTGAGCCCAGGAGCAGGTACAGAGAGGTGGAGGCTGCTTTCCTGTTGGGTGTTAAGGCTTCCTCTCTATCCAGCAGGTTCCCAGGCAAGAAATCATTCTTGAATTGTGGTTTTATTTTGTTTCTGAAGTTTCTGAGTAAAGTTTGTTTTTTAGCTCTGCAGTGTGACATCTCCCCCACTCTAAGGCCATTCAGAGTCCCAGAACACAGGCTCCAGGTTAAAGCACCTGCACAGGAGGTTTCAGGCTGGATCCCTCTGTACATCTTGATCTTCCTCTCCACTCATAGTATCTCTAGGGATCCTTTCCAGATTTAGGATCCTGAGCCTCCTGTTCCCGTTTCTAAATTGAAAAGCATCCACTGCACAAGGAGCAGAGATTCAGCCAGGCACAAGCTCAGGGTGAGGCCATACCTGCTCCTGTGAGTGACCCCACAGTTCATGCACAGTGTCCCGGAGTCCTCTGCAGACCTAGGGACAGCTCTTTCTGAGACATACAATCAGTCACAGAGTTAGACTTGCTCCTCTGGACTCAGAGTCAGACAAAATGGACAGTGGAGACAGTTCACAATCTACTCTAGGACACACAGAGGTCATATCTCAGGCATGTCACCAAGGGCCACTGAGGAAGGATCTGATGACCTGTTCTGTCCCTGGGGCCAATTATTCATCAGAATTTGTGACCTCATCACATAACAGAGACTCAGGAGAGTTCAGCATTGCAGCACGGGGCAGTGTGGTCCACATCCCAAGTGTGCATGGCAGCAGCTCATGGAGTCTGCCTCCCTTCAGAGAGCACAGCCTTTAGCAGCCAGAGGAGGAAAAGGTCCCTAGGGGCAGAGGTGTTCCTTGTGGGCACTGTCCTGCTCTCATCACTGTTTAGGACCTTCCTGCAGAGCCAGGGTGCACTTCTCCATGCAGGTCACTGTGATGTCCAGGCTCATCATGAATGACAACATGATTCCTAATCTTTTTATGTTCTAACTTAAATATTCTTCCCTGGTAGGAACTACACGGATACACATGCATAGAGAACACATTTATGATAATCATAATAGTCCTTAAGATGAGTGTAGTGTTAAATAAGCCAAGAATACATATTAATGCCTTGCTCTAAATTTGGAAATATTCTAAGTAATTATTTATATGGCTTTACTTAATTCTCACAAAGAACAATGTTAGGTTATACCATATTTTTACATTTTTGGTCAAATTGAAAGATGGACTATTTTCTTTCAGATGGGGAGTCTGAACCTAATAAGAGGAATCAAATGGGATCTCATAAGATAGAAGAGAATTCACAAGAGTAGAAATCACAGGTACAGAAGAGACGAGAACATGAGGAGGTTTTCTGGAATGAACTGCACCAAATTATGCATGTACACTATCTCGCAATGAGTCCTACATGTGTGTGCTATTATAATGCCCTGCAGTGGTAATAGAAGGCAGACCAGTTGGAGAGCTAGGGTGATGGGAAAGAGAGGGGAAGACATGCAAGGTCAAGGGGCATGGGACTGATGAAAGCATGCTAGCTGTGTGCACACATAGCCCATGTCATGTTTTGTTCTGATCATGCATTTCTGCTGGCCTTCTCCAGGAAATTCAGCAAGGTGCATCCCTCAGAGGCTCCTAGGACCAGGTCCCCAGGTCTGAGGCTCAGTTGCTCTGCATCCTCCTGTACTTCTGGAGGTCCCTCCTCTCTGTACAAGATGGGCCTTCCCTCACCCTCCCACAGAACATAGAGGCAGGAACCTCCCATGCATGTGACCTAAGCCCTTTCTCTGACTTCAGTTTCACTCATGCAAATTGCTCCAGACTGAAAAATAAATGCTACCCAGTGTGGGACATTTCATTCCATCCTGTCATTCAGGGTGAGTTCCCTGACGAGTCTGTCCACATCCACACACAGACGACCCCTCCCCAGGTCCTGCTGTGCCTATAGGCTGCTCTTTATGGTGAGTGACTCACAGATTTGGAAATGGGAGTTGGGTCATGGGGGAATGTGTCTGCATCAACGACAGCTGCTTCCTATCCCCAGATGTCCAGGTGAAGGACACATTGTGTAATGAGGAGAGGGAGCAGTGGTCCCTTCACAGGCACTGAACCTCTCCTGTGCCATGTACACTCTCTCCATAGTTGAATATCCTGTGTCCTAGGATATTCAGTCCTAGGATATCCAGGGAAGGAACTTGAATGGACTGGTGTCATCTGGACTAAAGGGAGCACAGACTACAGCCCAGTGCCCAGTCCAGAGTCAGAGTCATCAGGGAAACAGAGAGGAACCAAGTGTACAGCTGACAAGTGTGACAGCTGAAGACTTTGCCTTCTATCACTGCATCCAAGCACTGCTGTCTAAATGCAATGGAAATCCAGACACAAACCTTCCTGCAAGAGTCCACAGAACCAAGGATGTGCTCAGCACCAGCTGTGGAATCAGGAAAAGCCTTGGACTCAGGACCAGCTGTGGAGTCAGGACAGCTTGGAGTCAGGACCAGCAGGGGCTCAGGAGCAGAAGTGGACCGGGGATCAAGTCCAGCCCAGGAATTGTGGTTAGAGATGGTTTCTTCTGAACACTCTGAAAATATTTTTCAGACAACCAAAATGTGTCATTTTTAAATAGGAAAGCACAGTAGATTGGCAATTTTAGAGTATATGTCATAAATCTGTTCCAAAATTTCCAAAAGCCAGGCAATGGAATAATGTAGCCTACATTACCATACCAAGGGCTCTAAGAATTTAGAATTACAATCCTCTGTATTTCACATAATATTAAGCTAATATTAAGTAAGAACATAAGAGATCCCAGATATTCTGAGCTAAGGTGAGCCCTTCTTTATCATCTTATCACCTTTGTGAAAACTGGCAGAAACAAATAGCATCTATTTTGTGAAACCCTAAGGTCAGAAAGACGGAGTCAGGAGGTGGGGAGAGGACCCTGTGCAGACTTGCCTGGTGAAGGGACCCAATAGAAAAGGATCTGCTGTGGCCACATCCAAGCACCAGGCCATCACCATCTCACACTGGGCCTGCTTCCATTACCACATTGGTAATGGGAGCCACAGGCTGACTTTGGCTCAGGCAACCAATGTGTCAATCATCCTGGCCAAATTATGCTGTTTTTATTACCTTAGTCTTCCTGCCTTTGCCCTTGAAAATTTCTCCTGATCCAACCTAATGATTGTGCTCTTCACTTACTAGGACACCTGCTTTCCTGCTGAAATGCTCTGTTCATCTCAATTACTTACTGATCTTTGGAGAATTTTCTGTTCCATTTGCTATTTTGGTCCACATATTCTGGAGTGAGAGATGGGCTCTGAAGCAGATCAGCACTGGAGAGATGGTAAATTCCTGGACCCAGGCATTGCATTGAATGCTTTTTCTCCTCTGACTCCACAGCAGGCTTCTCTCTGTCCTGTGAGGTGCTTTTGTGCCAGGCATCCCTTGCTAGAGGAGTCTCCTGATAACTCTGTTCAGGGTCTGATTTGATCACCCACAGCCTTTAAAGTTAAAAACTGCCTCACACTGGAGACCATCAGATAATCCCCTCTGGGTGTGGCACACTTTTTCTGATATAGAAACCCCTAGTTTTCTAAGAGTAGCTCCACAAACAAGGAAAACAGTTGAGACACTGATATCTGTCTCCTACTGCAGGAAACAAGGTCACTAGAGGTGACAGCTGGCAACACTGAAAAACTTGAATCTATGGAACATTTTCACTTTGTAGCAGAAGACCAATCACAATAATTCTACTTTCTTATCTCTTTGTCTTCTTTATGATTTTTATAAATTAGGAGGATTCTATTTACTTTGTGGGAAAATCTTGAAACAATTGTAAATGAAGACAAAGCACAGTACTCCAAAGTGTGTTCTTAAGGCATCTGACCACCTATGTAATGGAACATCTGTCAGATGGAGCAGTTTGCAAGTTAAAGTTCATGAAAACCCATCCACCTTCCAATCCTGGATAAGCAGGCTTCCAGGACACCCTCAAGGAGAATCCTTGAATGGAGCAGCCCTGCCCACTCATCTCCCAAGCTCAGAACATTGGTACTGAGCTGTCAGGCATCAAGGTCACCCTGAGGACCCAATCCAGAGCCACCCTGCCATAGTGCATGCTCACCAGCTGCACATATATTGGGTCCATCCCCACACTCAGGATCTCAGTACCCATCACAACATACAGGAAGACCTATTCTGGTGTGCACTGCAACACTGAGAACCCAGGACCCAGCTACACACCCTCACTGCTGCACTTCAGCAAACCACCTGGCAGCCCCAAACTCCCAACATATTCCAAACCCATGTCCTGAGGCCTAGTTACAAAATATTCAGCAAAATGAAGCTCCAAGAAGCAGAAGCAGCTTTCTGGAATAAGGTGGTCATCAGAGGAATGATGCCAGACCCGACCCTTTGACCTGCAACAAAAAAAGCACCAGGAGACCTGCCTTCATTCCCCACAGGGAACCTCAATTCAAAGATCCAGAATAAAGTCTTCAAAAATGAAGAATTAGGGGCTGGAGTAGTAGCTCTGTGGGACAATCACTTATTGTCCAGTCCCAGCTGGCAGGAACCGGATGGCTCTCAATCGGCGGTTGACTGGGAATGAAGTAGACCCACTGGCCC
>PVKS010019586.1:0-38147 GCA_004027875.1 Aplodontia rufa
TTTTTTTTTTTCATCTGGCCTTTGTTTCTTTGACACTTGGTTGTGTGTGTGTTGCTGGGATTTGAACCTGGGTCCTTGTGTTTGCCAGGTAAACACTCTTAACTTCTGAGTTACCATTGCAACCCTTCATGGACCACTCTTAACAAATGAGTCTCTTTTCTACTGTACATACAATGATGTCTGTTTTGGATTTTAGCTCTCCTGTTCCAACAGAAAAATCTGTGACCATCAGAAGAGTAATGAGTTATTGTCTGTTTTCATGGTAAAAATCATGGCTTATCTGTTTGTTGGTGCTTGTGGAAAGCATAGACTAGCGTTTGAAATCACTTTTTTTTTTTTTTTTTAAATAAAGAGGGACAATGAGAGAGAGAGAAACGATTTTTATTTAGTTTTTCATGTGGTTTTCATTGCTCGAGACTTAGTTGTGTACGTGGTGCTAGGGGTTTGAACCCAGGTCCTTGCAAATGCTGGGCAAGTGCTGTGCCATAACCATCAGGCCACCGCTCCTGCCCCTGAAATCACTTTTTTCTCAGTGATGAATTCTTTGTTTCTTCCATCAGGACCATGACTTCTTCCAGCATGTAGAAATGCACCTGAGGTCTGAGCATCCTCCTCTTTGTGGGCGGGACCACCTCAGCTTTCGCTCGTATTACTTCCCTGTTAAGGTAGGTTGGGGGAATCTAACCTGAAAAAAGGCAATCCTTAACCCATTAACTTGGTCTTTCTCTGCCTCCTTTTCTCCTTTTTTTTTTTTTTTTATACCTGGGGTGATTAACCAGTAAGCCACATCCCCAGCCCATTTTGTTTTGAGACAGGGTCTCACTAAGTTGCTCAGGGCCTTGCTAAGTTGCTGAGGCAGGCTTTGAACTTGCTATCCTCCTGATCCGCTGGAATTATAGGTGTGTGCCATCATAACCAGCAGGCCTCCATTTCTTAAAAGAATAGTCCTGAGTGGAGGAGCAGCAAATGAGTATCATCGATATAGGCAATGATGGGGATGCCTGGTGAGTGATACTGAGTCCTCTTCTCACAAGACAGTCCATAGCCAAAGAAGCAGCTGCACTGAGTCTTGCCAGTGTGAACTCCAGCTACTCAGGGTCCACTTAGAATATGTTCCTGGCTCTACAAGTAGGATTCAGATGTCTAAGGAAGAAGAAGAAACTCTCCCTGTAGCTTTTGCTTTAGCATACGCTCTTTTCTTCAAGCATAAAACCTTTTTTCTTTTCCTTTCTCCTCCATGTCTCAGAATGTGATTGATGGAGACCTCTGTGAACAGTTCAATTCCATGGAACCCAATAAGCAAAAGAATGTCTCTGAAGAATTGGACCGAACCCCGCCTGAGGTGTCCAAGAAGCTTGAGGATATCCGCACCCGTTATGCCTTCTGAGCCCTTTCTGCACCTGTGGGCTTGCCAGAGACACTGTTTTTTTCCCTTGCGACCACCACCTGTCTTCTGCCACACAGCAGAAGAAAGGTGACTGAATATTTAAGACTGTAAAATTAAAGCCAGTAGCTCTCTCCCCTCAACTCTTCCCTTGGAATGACTGGTTCCCCCTAAAATTGGCACAGATTCTCACTTCTCCCTGCCCAATACATAATTCGTTGCCCTAACCCCAAGCTCCCTATTCCTGAAACTATCCCTGCATTGATACTTCTGGCTCTCTTGTCTACTTTTGTACACACCCTTAATTTTTAACTGGTTTTCCTGTAAATACAGTTTTGTACTATGTTACTTTGTGGGAGGGAGAGAGAAAAGCTAAGGTGGGGCCAGGTTGGATACAGTCTGACTCCTGAGTTCCAACACTCTGGAACCTACCCAGAAATGCAAACCTAGTTTTTAAGGTGGCTGGCATCTGTGTCTTTTTCTGAGAATGAAAATTCAGGTGAGAGATTTGAGCCTGAGTTGGAGCAAAAACTGAATCCATTCTTTTTGGATTTCTGGCACTCTCTATCCTCCTACCCTAGATTCCCTGGTGGTTTCTTTGACTTTTCCTGATTCTCTGCTATGCAGATTAAATGTGGGCTCACTAACCATGTGGATGTCCACCTCCGCTTCCCATTGGATATTGAGGGGTGGGTGATGTCTCTCCCCAATTGTAGCTACTTTGTACTCTGAAGTCCTGGAATGGTTTAATTTAGCATGGCTGTCATCTGGGCAGTCTCATTTAACAATGCTTCCTTCACTTCCTGAGAAAATCCTTGACCCTGTGACAGTTTGGGTCAGTGAAAACAGATGACTCCAGTACTACCCTTCCCTTGGGGGAATAGTCATTGTATGTTGGACCTGTTTAAAGCACATGAGTAACTGGGGAGGGAGGCGGGTGGGAGGGCTATGTCTGCAGTATACATCTTGGGTAGATTCCAGAGGGCCTTGGGGATATACCAAAGGATCACTGAGAGCGCATTGGGCAGAAGTGGCCCAGTTTCAGAAATGTTCCAAGGGCCACCCCCAACCCTCGCTTGGAAATTCCTCTTTCCTGTGTAGGAAGCCCTGATCTTTCAGGTAGTCAGTCCTACAGTGGTTTTTTTTTTCCCCCCAAGGCTGAGGACCAAACTCAGGGCCTTGTGAGTGCTAAGCGAGTGCTCTACCACTGAGCTAAATCCCCAACCCCCCTACAGTGTATTGAACCTGAAAAAACCCAACTCACTGTTGCTCTCAGAACTTCACAAAGTAGAACATTTTTTGCATTTGCTCATCTACCTAAATTGAGCAGACTATCATCTACAGATGGCATGTGGTAAGAATCTGGAATGAAGGTGATTAGACATCCTTTGAGCAGCCCTTGGTCCAGCATATAGAGTGTTCCTAATCCTTCCTCAGAAACTATATCTTGAATCATGACTTGGTTTTATATCAAGTCAATAGATACCTATATTTTGCCAGGAATCAAGTCCCTAAATAACATGTTTTCTTCTCACTTTAACTCATAGATTTGCAATGGAGATAGTACCTCTGAATTGCATTTGGGAAGCATAATTTTAGGATTAAATTTTTCCATGGCCCTAAATCCATACTGTCAAATACACTCAACATGGATAGTTGAGCAGTGGCTTCTCGTTCTAGCCCTCTTCCTCAGGTTAGTAATAAGTTATGTAAAGAAAATTAATTCTGTGTAGGATCAGGAGTTGTCCCCTCCAAGGTTCCTCTGCAATCTGCCCATCAGTTTGTTTTCTGCCAGAGGAAGAGCTCTGGCAAGCAGAATTTCTGGAGTGCCGATGCAAGTGTTCAGGCTTGAATTTGCTGAGAGGAGAATTTTGTCTTGTTCATAGCTGCTATCTCAGATCCTATAAAAGGTGTCTGACAAATATTTAGCAATTGTGTGAGGCTGAATTAAAACTCCCATCTGTGTAGTTAAGGGGACCTAATTGGCTCCTTTGGTTTGATAGAACAACCAGGTAAATAGCTCTCTGCAGCCTTACAGAAACCCATCAGAGGCTCTTGGGGGAAATTGGAAAGGAGGGGTGATATCAAAACAGGCACCTGCACATGGTTACTGGGTTTGCCCCCACCCTGCTCCTCTGTTAAGCCCCTATCGCTTGGATCTAAGAGAGAACCAAAATGTTTTCAGCTGCCTCAGCTTTCCCCAGACCTCTTGGGCAGAGGTTGTACAGATGTTGTTTCCTTCGGAAAATCTCTGGCCAAGAATAGCATTCCTGTGTTGGACCAGGCCTGGAATGTTGCTTTTCTTGGTTTGTATACATGTATTGCTGGCAAAACATCTGCTGGGACTGGGAAAGGCGTTCAGGGTTCCCTGTCTCAGGGAGAGCACTAGATGGCCAGGATATGGGCAGCACTCATGACTGCAACCTTTGTGGAGCTCTTCAGAGGGAAGCCAGAAATGCTGAGTCATTCTTCCAGTGGGATCAGCCAAATCTCTTAATTCCTAAATTTGTGTGAGAGTTACTAGGGATTGAACCTAGGATCTTGCTCATACTATGCAAGAGCTCTACCACTAACATATACCCTCAGACCACCTCCCCCACACTTTTTTTTTTTTTTTAAGAGAAGGACAGTGAGAGAAATGATCAGTTTTATTTAGTTTTTCATGTGGCCTTCGTTACTCCAAGACTTCATTCATTGTGTATGTGTGCTGGGGTTTGAACTTGTGTACTTGCACATGCCAGGCAAGCACCATTAGGGTGAAGCCACCACTCCAGCCCTCCCCGCTTTTTAAATGTAGAACCTCATTAAGTCTCAAGTTCAGGCTGGCCTTGAACTTGCCATCCTCCTGCCTCAGCCTCCTAAGTAATGGATTACAGGCAACATTGTGCCCAGCCTAAATTCTGTCCCCATCCCCATACCTCCTGTCTCCCCCGTGCCCCTCACCACCACCACCACCAAGACAGGGTCTTGTAAAGTTGCTGAGGTTGCTTTGAACTTGGAATCTCAGCCCTCCTGAGTCTCTGGGATTATAAGGGTGTGCCACCAAGCCCAGCTCCTATATTCTATTTTCTATTCAAAGTAGAAATGCTTTGTGTTTGATTCATCCACTTTCTCATTTGCATATGAAATATTCATGCATATTCTCAGTTTATTACACTCAATTTCTAAGGGCAGGCTGTATTCAGAGCTCAGAAAGAACTCTACTGCTAAAATCAAAGCCTGCCCCCCTAAAAGAATGGGAGAACAGATGGTTCACTCTGGGGCATGTATTGAGGACTCCTTCAACACCCACTTGGCTGTGTTTAGTTTATGTTTGGGGACCTGAAAGCCCAACATGCAGGGTGTGATGTTTAAGTGAACTGAAATCAGCAGGTGACAGTATTGGAAGCATCCTTTCACCAGTCTGAACCAATACAAGCAAGAACTGTTTCTTGAGAAGCTAGGAAATCCATCAGGAAACTGCCAATCCCTAGAAGACAGTGTTTACTGAGCACCTACTCTGCTCTTGCTCCTGGGTCCTCCAGAAGTTGGAGGAATGTTGATAACATGGCAGTCTCTTTTTGCATGGCTGGAGCACATGGCAATGAGTTCAGAAGAGCCTAACGCCAATGCTGGATTTCCCCAAACTAAATGCACAACCTAGGGACTTTTGGGAAAACTCAAAGTTTAAAGTATATAAAATAAGGAAATGGTGCCAGGTGCAGCGGTTCTCTCCTGTAATCCTAGCAGTTCAGCAGACTGAGGCAGGAGGATCACAAGTTCAAGGCCAGCTTCAGCAACTTGGTGAGACCATGTCTTGTCTGGGATTAAAAGTGCTGAGGTGATAGTTCAGTGGTAGAGCACTCATGTGAGATCCTGGGTTCAATTCTCAGTACCCCCCAAAAGGTGGGGTGGGCAGCTAATTGTTCTAGGACAGTAAATGGTAGGTAACCTATAGTAGTGACCCTTACCCCAGCTGGACATTAAAATTATCTCTGTCAATAGACTTCCCAAGAGTCCCATGATGCCTGGCCTGAATATTTCTCAATCTGATATAAATGATCAGATCTGGAAATCAATATCTGTGATGGGGAAAGTAGGGAACATTGCTGCTTATTCAAAAGAAAACAAAATGTTGCCAAAGAAAAGTAAGTTTGGAAATTGCAGTTATGGAAAAGGACTGGTAGAGTCCACTTGGAAGTAGCTGAAGCCCTGTGTTCTGTAGCCTTCTACCCCACCCACCCCTGAATCTGTTCTTTGTCATACCCAGTTAGGATTTGAAGTCCCAGAGGCAATCTGCATCAGTTCTGGCCTCACTGCCTGCCAGAGCCTGGTCCTCACAAAGACTAGCTCAACAGAACTCTTCCCCTTTCTTTGACTGCAAACAAAATCTTTGATGAAAGGAGAGTTGAAGTGAGATGAAAGGAGGCTGAGGTGAGAGGATCGCAAGTTGGAGCCCAACCTGGGCAATTTAGCAAGACTCAAAAAAAAACCCCAAATTTTAAAAAGGCTTGCGATGCAACTCTGGTAGGGCATCCCTGGGTTCAATCTCTACTTCTGCAAGGAAAAAAAAAGTGGCTTTTGAAGCAAGCTGCTTTTTGGGCCATGGATATATGTGGGTAAACTAGTGACATGATAGTCAAGGTGGGTGTTAACTACTGGGTTATTGGGCCCAAATGCTGTTAGAAAGACATGCTGGGAACTCTTGTCTTTAAGGAGCTGATGTTGTAACTGGAGAAATGTAACTGCTACATAAAACCATCAGAAACAAGGCTCCCATCTGTCAAGTGCCAAGCAGGAAAGAAGTCCATGGCAAGAGTACTGGACATGGCATCAGATGACTTCTGGGGTTCACTGCCTCTAAGCTCCATCTGGGTTTCCCAGCTATGAAATGAAAGCAAGACTAACTGACCTGTGGCTGTGGTAACATGGGAGTGCTCAGTGTCCAGGGTCTGAAGGGCTGTGGCCCTGGGAAATCTCAAGCCACCTCCATCATGAACTGCTTATGTTATATAGGGTTACTTGGAAAGAAAAGCATTCCAGGCCGAGTTCCCAGGGAGGTCCTGTGACTGTCCCCATCACCTCTGCCCTCCCAGAAGCTGCTTGTGAATCAAGCTTTGGCAGAGCTCAGCATGTCCTTACAGAGGCTGTGGTCAGGGTAGCCACTGCTGGGGAGTGGGGGTGGGGAATTAGCTGAGTACATTCCAGCGTGGGCACATTGTCCTGCTGCAAGTTCAGGGAATCCAGCTTTCTCT
The DNA here is from genome assembly GCA_004027875.1 of Aplodontia rufa. NCBI lineage: Eukaryota > Metazoa > Chordata > Mammalia > Rodentia > Aplodontiidae > Aplodontia > Aplodontia rufa. Next base: position 6,619 of record PVKS010019586.1, read on the forward strand.
ATCCAACCATTTCTTGAACTGCTAAATTAATTGACATTTTGAATAAGGCATGCTCTCATGTCTAGGCCAGCACTCCCAGACTAGGTGCAGAGGAATCCTAGATGTTAACAAGGGGCCCTAATGAAGGGTTCTGTGCTCACATTCTGGGAAGTACCACAAACAACTCTTGGATAGTTCGATTCTTTGAACACAGCACCCATTGTAACATCCAATGGTGGGAGAGCTGAAAGATGCCTTGTGGGGAGGGAGTTGGCTATCCCTAACTACTCCAAATACAATCGGGTAAAATCAGGGAGCTGACTATGAAAACAACTCCAGGAGAGGTTATGGAGCCCATACACGGACCCATGGCTCTGCTGGAGAGGGCTACTCAGCCCAGGCACTGTGATCCAGGTTAAGTGAACATTATGGTGCTGTTGCAGATGTGGCCAAAGGAAAGGGCCTCTTTATCTATAGGAGTTGCCACGGAGCTATCTGAGGCTTTGGGGTAAGATTCCACCTTCCTGAGTTCAGATACCTATCTGAAGACTTGTAGACTTGGTCATTTTTCTGTCCTCAGCAGTGATGTTAAGCATCAGAAAGTCCTTTTCTACAACTATATGCAAATGATCCAGTCATTACTGCCTCACCAGCTGTATTTAGTTTTGTGAAAAAAGGTTTTGGGGGGTTTTTTGGTTTTTGGTACTGAGAATTGAATCCAGGGGTGCTTAACCACTAAGCCACATTCCCAGCTCTTTTTATTTTTTGTATTTTGAGACACGGTCTCAACAGGTTGCTGAGGATGGTCTTGAACTTGCAATCACCCTGCCTCAGCCTCCTAAATCTCTGAGAATGATAAGAGGTATTTGTCAGGGTCTATGTGTTCTGGGGAGGATCGAGATTAGTCTCTTAAAACACTCCAACCTGGGCTGGGACAGTGGTTCAGCGGTTTCAGCGCTTGCCTGGCAAGCATGAGGACCCGGATTCAAACCCCAGCACCACGTACACAACCAAGTGTTGGAGCAACTAAGGCCATGTGAAAAACTAAATAAAATTGTTTCTATCTCTGTCTCTCTCACTGTCCCTCTCTCTTTAAAACAAAAAACACTCCAACCTGCCTGGAAGCCATGGCTTGATTTCTGGGGGCTCACGCCATACTCACCCGTGGTCTGAACTGTCCCTTGGCTGATCCTCTGGATTTGAGGCTCCCTCCTACACCACACTCCAAGGCAGGCTGGGGCCATGTGGCCCTGACCCCACCCTTGCTGGCTCCAGTTCCAAGTCAAGTTGGAGCTGCAGTGGCTTGCATTCCCCGCCCTTCTCATCAGATGGGAAGCCTGGCTTGTGGGCTGGGGGCAGCCTCAGCCTCCCCCATCTGGTGCCCACCGCCCAGATTCTCTAGACACCTGCTGAATGACCTGGAGCCCCTTAAAGCTGCCAGCAAGGCTTAGCAGACCACATCCTGGCACGGGAGCCGGTAAGAAACAGAATTTTATGTCACAAGATCGCTTTCACTCTGTTACCGATGGCTGGCTTCACCTCACCATGTAGCCGCTGCTACAGCAAGAACTTAAACTAGAATTGACAAAAATAGTCTCAGTAAAGAAACTCCAAAGTATGTCTCAGAAATGGTGTGAATTGTCTGCTCTGGGTTTTGTTTTTTAACATTTGTTTTCACAGCCTTGCAGGAAAAAGCAGATCCACAAAACCATAAAAGTTACCTCTATGTTTTCTGAGTTTTGTCAGTGAACAAACCCACATTCTGAAAAGGTTGTCCTGGATTAATGGTGTTATTCCATTATATATTTATTGTCTTAGATCTGTATTATTATTATTTATTATTTGGTACTGGGGATTGAACCCATGGGTGCTTATGGACTGAGCCACATCCCCAACCCGTTTTTTTATAATTTTTATTTTGAGACAGGGTCTCACTAAGTTGCTGAGGCTGACTTTGAACTTGTGATTCTCCTGCCTGTGTCTCTCAAGCCGCTGTGATTACAGGCATGCCCCACCATGCCCACAGGGTTCTTTTAGTTTTGCTACTTGATTTTATTGCCCCCCGCTTCCTGAAGTTTATTCTCCATCCAGGATGAATACTTGGGACAAAGGGCAATAACATTTTTTGTAGATCCACTCATGTTACTTAGAAGAATTGTAGGACTCATTTACTAATTTCCAGGACTCCAGTGGCATGGTGGCATTGGTGGAGGACTTGTTCTCTGGGCATTTTTAAGGAAGGGGAATGGAGGCAATCTAGTATAGTGGTTAAGAGCTTGGTTTGTATAGAGTGTTTGGTTGACCTTGAACTCTTGCATAATAACGTCATTGTGCCTCAGTTAGTATGTGTGTAAAATAGAGATTATAAAACTTCTTAGGGATGTTGGAAGACGAAGACAGTGTATATGAAGCCCCTGTCACAATGTCTGGTGCCAAGCCTATGGCTTTCCCTGGGCCATTTTACAAGCTGAACAGGAGAAGGTCAAGTCATTCTTCTTCTTCAGCCTATTGTACCTGGAGTGAAAGGCTTCCTCACTTGTTAGAGGACTTTTTGATTAGGCCCCAATATGTCCTTAGACTGGAGGTCTGGGCATCAGGGTCAGGCCGCCTTCAGAGGACCCCAGGCTCTCAGCCACTCTCCTGTTATCAGATGAAGACGCCACTCTTCTTTACAACACAGGCTTAAGGAATCCTTGGACAGCATAAGAATTCCCAGGACGTCTGTGGGTGCACTTTCCATTCCCCACCTGCTGCTGCCACGGTAGGTTGCTGGGTGCCACATGCCGCACAGCACAGTGAGCTCAGTCTCTGGAGCCAGTGAGTCTGCATTCCAATCCTGGCAGTGCCACTTCCCACCGGTGGGCAGTCTTGGCCTTCTCTGAGCTTTTCTTTCCTCATCTGTGAAGTGGAAATGTGAATATCTGTGTCAGTATTACAGGAGATAACACCAGTAAACGTCTGGCACTTAGGGCTTGTTTTTGTGAAAGGTTAAGGCTCTGGTCTAGGGCCTTTGGGAAGGTAGCAGTATTAGAAATAAAGATAAGCAGAAAAGTCATGTGCTCATTTTCTCAGTCAACAAACATTTATCAGGCTGGCTGGCCAGGTGCTGAAAACCAGGGTGAGAACTGCATAGCCTCCCTGCCCTTGAAAGAGGCAGCACCCAGTACTGAGCAGGGCAACAACCGCTTCAGCCCAGGCACCCAGGAAGCAGCCCTGAACTAAAGAACAAAGAACAGCCTGTTAGGCGGAGACTGGAGGGAGGAGAAGAGCAAGGGCCAAAGCCGAGTGGGCTTTGAAGGGGGAGGAGCTCCGGGGGCCGCAGAGGTGGGTGCAGTGTGGGCACAGGGGTGAGATGAGACCAAGCTGTGAAGAGCCTGGAAGGTCAAGTGGGACTTTGGACTTGATCTCAATGACTTGAGGGTTTAAGCGCATACTGAGATTCTGTGCTGGCAGTTTGGGGCGGCATGGCGTTAGGGGCCTGGCATGCCCCCATCCTTCTGCCCCATCTCAGGGGCTTGGCGGCATCCAAAACAATTAAGTGCAGAGAGTGGGATCTTCAGGACAGGCCTGGTGCAGTGAAGCCTCGCCTGGGACTTGGGGCCTTGGGTTTTGGGCTCTGATCCCAGCCACCACTACCAGGGCATGTGGATTTCTTCTATAGTCTCAGATGGGGGCTCAGGACAATTAGGCTTCTTATAACACTTTCCTTCTAGGGTTCTCTAGAATGTTTATGGAACCTGCAGCTGTCGCTATTCCCATCTTCTGCCCTTGTCCCTGAGATAATACTGTCCTGTGGGCTGCCCTGACCCAACCTTGGAAGAAAGAGACCAGTTGTCTGAAATGGGCAGTTTGTCCCTCTGAGCCTGAAAGAGACTCCATGGCGATCTGAGAACTGTCTACAATCCTAAAGGGGTTCTGGGCTGTGGCTGTCATCCATGCTTGTGTTTGAAAACTATGTTCCATCATTGTGGGGTAGTGTCTTCTGAGATCTGGGCTGAGGCTGGCTTGGGAACTTACTTCCTGAGCTTCCCAGGGACTGCTGGGTGAGCTGTGTCCATGCATGGCAGCCTGGATGGGTCATAGACCCCACCTGGAAAAACAACCAGGCTGATCCTTAGGCTTCTTCACGTCAGGGTTTTGTTTGTGTTGGGTCATGGCTACAATTCGGAAGGTTTAGGTGATGTGTTTGAAAACTCTAAGAGATGTGGACCTCCTGGCAGCTATTAGGCTGAAGTTTGGAAAGGATGAAGCTGAGCAGTGACAGAAGAGAAGAATAGTAGATTTGTTGTCAGAGAGGAGCAAGAATGTGCCAGGTTCTAGAGGCCATGGTAAGGATTTTGCCTCTCATCTAAGTAAAAGAATCCAGAGAGGACTTTGAACTGAGGGTGATATGACTTGGTCTTGGTTTCTCCTCTAGTCCTGAACTACAAATTGAACCCAGGGACTTATATGTGAGCTCAGTAGTCACATACTCTTACACTGAGCTATACCCCCAACCCTTCTTTTTTTTTTAAATGTGAGACAGAGTCTCTCTAAGTTGCATAGGCTGCCCTCAAACTTGTAATCCTTCTGCGTCAGCCTTCTGTGAGGAGCTGGCTTTATAGGTGTGTACCAACTGCATCTAGCTCTGGCAGCTGTTAGGAAAGATTAGGCTCCTGCTCAAATCTGGGGTATTTATCACCTCTGGAAACACAAGAAATTCCACATTATGACCCAAAACCAAACCACCAGGAGCCAGCCCCACTCTGGCTCCCTCACACACCTCTCTTCTCAGTAGTCCCCTTTCTAGCCTACCAGCTCTTTCTTCTTTCCCAAGAGCCAGTGTTTCCTGATTTTTTGTCTTCCTACTTTCTCATGTCATTAAAATCTCTTTGCAAGCATTTCTTAGCATCTTAATATTTTTGAGTATAAAATATTGATATTATACATTCAAAATTATATTCTATATAACTATCTTAAATGCTAATATTTTTGAGTAGTGTTGAGTATATGTATACTTTTTTATTTTATTCAGAAATTTATTTGTTGAACAATCAAACAAGCTTCTAATGAAATAATATATATACATTCTGAAAATTAAACTTACCCCCAAGACCTCCCCATTACCCACCCTTATCCCTCCCTCCTTATATGCATACTCTTATGCAATAAATGTTGCAAAACAGTAAGTCTGTACCCATTAAATAATTTTCATTCTCCTTTCCCCAGCTGCTGATAATTACCTTTCTCACTTTCTATCTGTATGATTTTGATTACTCTAAATTCTTCACATAAGTGAAATCACACAGTATTTTTTTCCCCACAGAACTGGGGATCAAATCCAGGCTGCTCTGCAACTGAGCTACATCCCTGGCCCTTTTTGTTTTATTCTGAGACAGGGTCTTGCTAAGTTACTGTTGCAGGTCTCCTGAGTAGCTGGAATTATAAGAGTGTGCCCCCACGCTGACTCAGTCTTTTTGTGACTATCTTATTTCACTTGGCAGAGTATCCTCAAGGTTCATTCACATTGTATCATGTGGCAGGATCCCCTTCCTTTTTAAGGCTGAATAACATTTAATTTTATGTATATGGTGGCTCAGCAGTTACGGTGCTTGCCTGGCACACACAAGGACGTGAATTTGAACCCAGTACCAATCACAATGAAGTGTTGGAGCAACAAAAACTAAATAAAATTGATTCTCTCTCTCTCTCTTAAAAATTTATATATATGGGCTGGAGCGGTTTCTGTGCTTGCCTGGCAAGCATGAGGATCTGGGTTCAAACCCCAGCACCACAAACACAACAAAGTGTTGGAGCAACTAAGGCCATGTGAAAAACTAAATAAAGTTGTTTCTCTCTTTCTCTGTCTCTCTCACTGTCCCTCTCTCTTTAAAAAAAAAACAAACTTTTTTTTCTGGTAGTGGTAATAGTAGTAGTTGTTGTTGTTGATAATAACCATCCTAATGAGTGTGAGGTGGTATCTCATTGCTGTTTTGACTTATGTTTTTCTTATGACCAATGATCTTTTCATACGCTTATTATTCATTTGTATATCATCTTTGGCAAAATGTCTATTCAAGTCATTTGCCATATTTTAATTGGGTTATTTGTCTTTTTATTGAAATTTAGGTGTTCTGGGCTGGAGCGGTGGCTCAGTGGTTACAGCACTTGCCTGGCATTTGAGAGTATGCAAGTTTGAACCCTAGCACCACGTTCACAATGAAGCTTTGGAGCAATGAAAGCCACACGAAAAACTAAATAAAAAATTGATTCTGTCTTTATCTTTCCTCTCTCTTTCACTGTCCCTCTCTTGTAAAAAAAAATATATATAGGAGTTCCGTATAAATTCTAGATATTGACCCCCTTAGCAGATACGACTTCCAAACACTTTCTCCTATCTGTAGGTTTTTTTTTTTTTTAAAGAGGGAACAGTGAGAGGGAGTGAATCAATTTTATTTGGTTTTTCATGCTGCCTTTGTTGCTCTGACACTTCATTGCATATGTGGTCCTCAGGTTCAAACCCACATCCTTGTGCATGCCAGGCAAGCACATAACTGCTGAGCCACTGCTCCAGCCCCTGTAGGTTGCTTTTTCACTGTTGATCATGTCCTGTCTACACAGACTTAAATTTTGATGTTGTCCCATTGTTGGCATTTCCTTTTGTTGCCTGAGTTTTTGGCCAACTCCAAAGTCATGAAGCTTTTTCTCCAGCTTTCTTCTAGGAGTTCTGTAGTTTTGAATCTTATATCTTTGCAAGTATTTGTGTAGTTTTATTGTTTTTATTATACAAAATACCAACAGGGCTGTAGTGGTGGCTCAGCAGTATCGTGCTTGCCTGGCAGGCATGAGGACCCAAGTTGGATCCCCAGCACCACATACACAAGTTTTGAGTAACAAAACCAGATGAAAAACTAAATAAAATTGATTGTCTCTTTCTCTCTCCCTGTCTCACTTTTGCTCTCTTTAAAAGAAAAAATGCTAACAATTCAGAAAAGAACTAGAAGAAAAAGAAAATCCCAACTCCCCCAGAGGTCTTCGACCCCTATAGATATTTTACAGTGCAACTCTCCAGATAGTACCCCACTTATCACCTTCTAAAGTGTAACCTGCGCATGAATCATCACTGAGGAGTTGAAATGCAGGTTCTGATTCTGAAGAACTGGGGTGGGGCTCCAAAATCTATGTTTCTAACTGGTTCTTGGATGATGCTTGCTACTGCTACTGATCAGGGAACCATCCCTGGATTTGTGAGAGTCTGTCTGTATAAACACATACGGTCATCTCTTCATGACTTTTCTTATAATTTGTTTATTTCCTCACTCAACAGTATGTCATGGAATACCAGTAAGTGTAGATCTCTCCTCCTTTATAGCAGCTATTAAGTGTCCCTTTATCAGCAAGTTCCTCTGCAGGATATTGTGTGCCGTCAGGTTATCAGTGTTATAAATAACGTAACATTTGGCAAACATATTTGTGTTTCTATCTTTATTTTCCCCAGAGGAATTATTGTTATTTTGTTTATTTTTGTAAGAAAACTAGAGTAGCTACTGGGTGTGGTGGTGCACACCTGTAATCCCGGCCACTCTAGAGGCTTGCGCAGGAGGATTGCAAGTTCAAGACCAGTCTCAGCAATTTAGCAAGATCCTTTCTCAAAATTTAAAAAAGGACTGGGGAATGTGGCTCAGTGGTAGAGCACACCTAGATTCAAGCCCTGGTACCAAACCAAGCCAAACAAGAACCAGAACAAATGCCCTCAAATGTGTTGCTCTTCAAAGCTCACCTGGGAGGCTGGTCTCTGAATCTCAAGGCTCTATGAACCCCTTAGTGGGAAGCGCAGAGTGGCATGGTGCAGATGTAGGACAGCAGAGTGGGGTAGAGATGGGTGGTGTGGGAGAAGGCAGAGGTGGCAGGCACTGTCTGGTGTCCACCCTTCAGCCTGGCACCGTGTGATCGGGGCTCATTTAATGCTCACCACGCCCAGTAAGCTTCCATTTAGTCTCCCCTGTTTGATAGATGAAGAAATGGAGGTCCAGGGAAGTCTGTAACTTGTCCAGGGACCTGCAAGCAGGACATGACAGTGTTGTGATGTGGGTCAGGATGGAATGTACCAGGTCTACCTACAGCTGCCTCATTGCTTAGGATGCCTCAGTGGCTCCACCAGATCCTGGAATCCACTTTGCAACCCTGTTTTCTCACCAGATGACCCAGGATCCACCTGGCAGCTGCTGGCCCATCTGGTGACTGAGCCAGCCCTGCCTGTCCAAGGAGGTTGCCTGGCCTGAAGTGTTAGTGTCAGGGTTGCTTCTGTCAGAGGAACACAGGGGCTGGGGGCGTGTCTTACAACTCCTAAGGGAAGTCTCCTTTGGCGTCACTGGCTTCTCTCCGGCCACACCATGCATGAAGTTCAATGTGGAAGGCCCCAAGGTAGACCAGCAAGGATTTGCAGGGTGTTGAGTTCAGTGGACAGCCACAGGCAGCCCTGAGCTTGAATCCTAGCCCTGCCATCTGCTGCCCGAGGGACCTTTGGCAAGTTACTGAGCCTCACTAGTTCCACTGTCCTCAGCCATAAAATGGGGATAAAAACTAGTATCTCCCTAAAACTACCTGGCATCTATCAAGCTGGCTACTATCAAAGCAAAACCAAAAACAGAACACATGTGTTGGCAAGAATGTGGAGAAATGGGCAACTTGTGCATTGTGAATGCACATCTGTACAGGCACTGAGGAAAACAGTATGGTTCCTCAAAAACTAAGGAGAATCAGCAAGACCCAGCCGTTCTACTTTTGTGTGTATACTGAAAATAAAAGCAGGGTCTCAAAGAAATGAGATATTTGTGCACCTATGTTCATAGAAGTATTATTCATGATAGCCAAGAACTGGAAGCAACTCTTCATCCACAGATAAATGGGCGAGCCAAAGGGGGAATATCCGTACAATGGAATTTAATTCAGCCTTTGAAAGGAAGGAAATCTTAGGCTATAAAATGGATGAACCCTGAGGACATCTGCTAAGTAAAATGAACCAGACACAAGAAGACAAATGCTGTATGATCCTACTTATGTAAAGTTCTAGGATAGGCGTATTCATAGAAATAGAAAGTAGAATGGTGGTTGTCAGGCTGGAAGGCGGGGAGAATGGGTATGGAGTTTCAGTTTTGGAAGATGAAAACGTTCTCGAGAAGGGTGGTGGTGATGGTTGCACAATTATGTGAATGTACTCGATGCCACTGAAAAGTGTTTATGATGATGTATTTTGTGATTGTCTTTTTTTTTTTTTTAATCACGAGAAACTCCTCACGGGTTTCTGTGGGGCGTCCATGAGGCTTTGCGTATGAACTGTTACTAGCTCCAGGGTTATGGAAATCCAAGGCTTTCTGCTCCCAAGTAGGTGTTGCTGAAAAGACAGCAATAGACGTGGGCATCAGAGGGAGTGTCTGTGTCCCTGTGGAAGGAGCTGCTCTGCCTGGGAGAGGCTGGGGTTTAGGGGAGGCTTCCTGGAGCAGCGATTGGGGCTCTGCTCATTCTCTAGCATTTGTGGGGTGAGTGGACTGCAGTTGTTGGAAAGTCCCTGGCAGGAAACTTACTTCCACGAAGGGGCAGCTTACAGGGTGCGGATTTTGACTCAGCCTACAGAACTTGTGGTCAGAGCTGTCTGAATGTGCAGCAGGCTGCCTCCTGGGGTGGTGAGCTCCTTGTCAGTGGAGGCATGAAAGGAGAGGCTGGGCAAACTGCAGAGAAGACTCCTGTCTGAGGTCGGGGTAGAGGTAGAGCCAAGGGTCTTCAAGGTTCTGTGCCTCTCTGATGTGATGAGCCCAGGTGTGTGTGAAGGTGGGACCCAGGTCAGAGGGAGGAGCAGATGGAGTGGGGAGCCTTGCTCCCAGCCCTCTCCTCATAAGCAGTGACAGTCGTTGCCACCCACACTCACCCTGGGTCATTTGCTATGTTAAATGCTGAACAGCCTGGGTATCAATCCTCACCTCTGTATAGTGGGTGCTGTTAACACCGTCAGCCAATTCCTGGGCTGAAGCGTCTGCCTGAGGACTACTTGTATGTAGTAGGTTGGATGAACCCAAGCAACCTCACCAGAGCCCTCTTTGTTGGTTATAACCTCCCTGATCATTTCCCCCAAGCTGACTGCTCTGACCCCTGCCCCGGCAGCATCCTCAGGGCTCAGTGCTCTCCCAGGTGTGGCTGTAGCTACTGATGCTTCCCTTACAGCGACTCAGCACTGTCCCCCCTTTGGCTGGCATCACCCCCTCAGCCTGGCTCCTCTGGGAGTCAGGCCCAACCTATTTGGTTCTCTAGGATCTGAGTACACCATTGACCTTTACTAGGAGACAGGCGATGTCACTCAAGACCTCTCTTCTCCTTCCACCAAATGGGACCCACCTTAAACTTTCTCCCAGAACTCAAAATCTTTCCCATGATGTTAAGTTCATTGAAATTTTTGCCAATTGATATTTTCCAACCCAGCTCTCTGGATGCCAAGATCTTGTCCACATGACTCAACTCATCCAGCTCTAGCTTAGCTCCCACCAGCCAATAAATGCCACCATTAATGGGAATGATGTGGTGGCTTTCTCTGGTCTCAAATCTGAGGCAATTCTACTACCAGGTGCATGGAGGGAGCTCTGGCAGAGATAGCAGTTTATCTAGAATGTCACCAGTTAGCTTGGGTGACAGTCATGTGGTGCAAAGGTGCAGGGGAGCTATTCTTTATTTGTGTCTGGCAGGTGCTGAGCCCTGGACAGACACTTTCTCAGGGGTTCACACCGAGCCCAGCAATTGAAATACTGTTGTTATATCCACATTGCAGTTGAGGAAACAGAGACTCAGAAAGTTAAGTTGTGTTTAGGAGCCCAGATCTTTCCCTCTCCCTGCTCTAACCTTGAGGTTCTATGTTGCTTTTTGGTTGATGGCAGCAACACCAGTGCCCCTCACAACTTGCTGGAGCCACATTCACTGAAACATTCTCTTCCACTCTTCCTGTACTCCCCATCTGGGGTGGGAACTTTTCTTTCTTTCTTTTTTTTTTTAAGGAGTTGAGTTGCTCTCCACTTACAGATGCATTTAAGGTAACAATATGACATGCTTTTGATTCTAATACAGAGAAGCCCCTATAATGCCCACCCAGGGTGGGATCTTTGATAGTGCTATTTTTATGGGTAGAGAAGCCTTTTAGGGGCTCCCCAAGATCCCATAGTGGGAAGGGGTACACTGGAGCAGAGTGTTGCTCCTTTGGCATCCCCTACCCTCCAGGCTCCTTCTCACTTCTCCTGCACTCAGTTGCAGGCTCCATAACCCTCCCCATGGCCTCCTTGGAGGGGCTGTCCCAGACCCCAGTGACGCTGGTGGTGCAGAGGCCAGCAGACCAGCTGGGCCAGCTGAGGCTGGGCCAGGGCCAGGTACTTTCCAATGTCTTCCCAGAGGCAGGAAAACTTCTTCATTAGACTTCTTATCTAGAGAATGCCACCTGGTCTTTCTCAATCCCACCCCCTTTCCTGGCCTACCCCCTGCCACTTCCTGAGCGAACAAGAGAGAGCCACTCTTCTCAGTCCATGGAAATCATTTTGACTCACATTACAGTGACCCATAGAGCATGGAGGAGAATGTGAGGCTAAATCAGGATTAGAGAGGCTCATGGGGACTTGAACCCTGGATCATCTACCTACGAAGTCCCTAACATTTGCTGAACAGTTAATGTTTAAAATACTTTTACAAACTTTCTTAAGGGGCTGGAGCAGTGGTTTGGTAGTTACAGCACTTGCCTGGCATGCATGAGTACGCAGGTTCAAATCCCAGCACCATATATACAATGAAGCGTCAGAGCAAAAAAATGCCACGTGAAAAACTGAACAAAATTGATTCTCCCTCTCTTTTTCTCTCTGTCTATCTCTCTCTTAAAAAAAAAAAAAACAACAAAACCTGGGGCTGGAGCGTTGGCTCACTGATTACAGAGCTTGCCTGGCATGCGTGGGTGCGGGAGTTCAAACCCCAGCACCACGTACACAACAGTCTCTGAGCAACGAAGGCCACATGAAAAACTAAATAAAATTGATTCTCTCTTTCTCTCTCTTAACAACAACAACAACAAAACTTTCTTAAAAAAAAATAAGGCTGGGGTTGTGGCTCCTCAGTAGAGTATGTGCCAAGACCCTGTCTTACATTCCAAGCACTGTGAAATATAAAAAATTTAAAAATCAATAGACCTTTTATAACAGTTTTAGATTTACAGAAAGATTGAGCATCTAGAATTCCAATTAGCTGCAACATCCGGGCACACAATCTCCCTCATTGTCAACATGTTGCGTTAGTGTTATAGCCTGGAAAGTAATGGACTGAAATTGACACATGATATGAACTAAGTAATTTAAAGTCCATGGTTTCACTCTTTCTGTTGTACAGTTCTATGGGTTTTGGCAAATGCACAGGGACATGTACCACACAGAACAGTTGTTCCCCTGTGCTCCACCTGTTCAGCCCTCCTGTTCAGCCCTGACAACCACTGATATTTCAGCCATCTCCATAGTTGTGCCTTTTCCAGAACGTCATGTCGTTGAACTCATCCAGTAGGTAGGCTTTTCAGACTGGTTTCTTTCATTTAGAAATGTACATTTCCAGTTCCTCTATGTCTTTTTGTGGCTTGAAAGCTTATTTCTTTTTATTGCTGTATAATGTTCCATTGTATGGCTACACCACAGTTTATCCATTCGTTTATTTATCTCTTGGTTGTTTCTAGTTTTTTTTCCCCTTGGGGTCTTGCTATGTTGCCCCAGGCTGTCCTCAAACTCCTGGGGCTCAAGGGATTCCTCCAAGTAGATGGGACTACAGACATTGCTGGCTTCCTTCTAGTTTTTGGTGATTATGAATAAAAATTGCTATAAACATTCATGAGCAAGTTTTTATGTGGATATAAGTTTTCAAATTGATTGGGTAAGTACTTAGGAACAAGATTGCTGGGTTGTGTAAGAAGTGTTTAGCTTCATGGGAAATTAAAAAGCTTTTTCCAAAGTGGCTCTACTATTTCCCATTTTTTTTTAAAGAGAGGGGGAGAGGGAGAGAGAGAGAGAGAGAGAAACAATTTTTATTTAGTTTTTCATGTGGCTTTCATTGCTCCGAAACTTCATTGTGTATGTGATGCTGGGGTTCGAACTCATGTACTGGTCACAGCAGGCAAGTGCCATAACCATTGAGTGCTGAGCGACAGCTCCAGCCCCAAGCTCAGTGTTGTTTTAATTTGCAATTCCCTAACGATGTCTGAGCATCTCCCAGCTTTTCTGGCGAGTTGTCTATTCATCTCTGTTGTCTATTTTAAATGGGTTTTGTTTTCTTGAGTGTAAGAGTTCTTTTCACATCTTAGATATAAGTACTTTATTAGATGCACCTGTTGCAAATATTTTTCTCTTCATTTCTCTGCAATGTCTTACAGAGAAGTTTTTAATTTTAATAAAGTCTAACCTCAATTTTCTCTTTCATGGATTATGCCTTTGGTATATCTAAAAACTCATAGCTAAATCCAAGATCACCTGTACTTTCTTCTTTATTACCTTCTAGAAGTTTTATAGCTTCACATTTTACATTTTGATCTAAGATCTTCTCCCCCTCTAGCCAGTTCTGGGGATTGAACCCAAAGGCCTCAGGCATGCTAGACAAATACTCTATTGCTGATCTACAACCCCAGTGTTTAAGATTCATTTTAAATTAATTTCTATGTAAAGTCTGCATCTAGGTTAATCTTTTGCATGTGAATATCCAACATTCTAGTACACCATTTGTTAAAAAGACTTTCCTTTCTCCATTGGACTGTCTTTGTCAAAAGTCAGTTGACTGTGTCTGTGTGGGTCCATTTCTGGGATCCCTGTTGTTCCATTGATCTATTTGTCTGTTCTTCACTGTTACCCCTGTCTTCACTGCTGTGGCTGATAGGAAGTCTCGTGGTCAGGTAGTGTCAGTCTTCCAACTTTGTTGTTCTCAAGCATTGTGTTGGTTTTTTTGGGTCTTTTGTCTTTAGAATCAGTTTGTAGAACTCCACAAAATACATTTATGGGATTTTGATTGGAATTGCATTAAATCTATAGATAAAGGTGGGGAGAACAAACATCTTTTTTTTTTTTTTTTTAAAGAGAGAGGGACAGTGAGAGAGACAGAGAAAGAGCGAAACAACTTTATTTAGTTTTTCACATGGCCTTAGTTGCTCCAACACTCAGTTGTGTACGTGGTGCTGGGGTTTGAACCAGGGTCCTCGTGCTTGCCAGGCAAGCGCCGAAACCGCTGAGCCACCGCTCCAGCCCCGAGAACAAACATCTTAACAAAGCTGAGTCTTCCCAACCATCAACGTGGAATATCTATTTATTTAGATTTTCCTTGCTTCCATCTGAGTTGTATAGTTTTCCTCAAATAGAAACTGTATATATCTTGCTAGATTTATATATGAGTATTTCATTTTGGGGGGGTGCTAATGTAAATGGTATTGTGCTTTTAATTTTAAATAATAATATGTAAGCACAGTGAAAAATTTCAAAATATAATTTGGTTGACAGTGAAAAGTAGCCTCCTTTGCATATCCATTCCCTAGGCCTCCGCTGACATCTATCCAATGATGTTCACTGATGCCAGGTTCTCGAGGGTCCTCGTAGAGAATGTGTGTATGAGTTGGGCATAGAAGAAGGGGCAGAGAACAAAATGGAGTGCTGGTCTTCCAAGTGACATTTGTTGCAGTTGGTGTCGCCAGCTGTCATAACTACTTGAGCCTAGCAGGATTGATTGTCCCCAGGGGAGGACCACGGGCCAAAGGAGCCTCTCCAGGGAGGACTCTCCAAGAGCTCAAGCAGAACAGGCTGGTCCTGCCAAGAGCTGGGGGCAAGGCTGATGCTGTGTAAGCAGAGGAAACAGCTCTGGAGGGGAGAACTTCTTGCCAAGGCGAATGGGTGGAGATGAGGGGGAGGCTTTGGGAGCCTGCTCATCTAGATAGGGGCAGATTCATATCAGAATAAGAACGCTGGGCCTTGGAAGCCGTCCTGACAGGTGGCTGCATCTTAACTTCCTTTTGTTTCCTTTCTGGTTTCTTAGGATGTTCTCTGGGCTAGTAGACACTGGATTTGAACTAGTCTGTTCAGGCTGCCATAACCACGTGCTGTAGATTGGGTGGCTAGTGAACTACACGACTGTGCTGTGGAGGCTGGAAGAGCAAGATGAAGCTGCCAGTAGATTTGGTATCTGGGGAGGGCTCACCTCCTAGACAGCTGTTCTTCCCCTATAAACTCTCATGGTACAGGGATGAGGGAGCTCTCTGGGATTTCTTTTACAAGGACACTCATCTACCTCATGACCTAATCACCTCTGGAAGGCCCCACATCACCTTGGGGGTTAGGATTTCAACATAGGAATTTGCAGGATGGGGGCAGGTACAAATATTCAGGTCATAGCAGGATTTATGCATCCTGATATCAAGATTGCCAGGGGAGGTGTCCCCAGAGGCCCAGAGGGGATTGTGGTCCTGATGGGCTGTGAGAGGTAGGAAGTTGCTGCAGAGTGGCAGATCTGGGCCACATCAGCTTTCCCTGCCTCTGCTGTGGAAACTGGGGCCAGTGGACTCCTGCTGCTGTGTAGAGGCCTCTGTCCACTCATCACCCAGCCTTGCCAAAAAGATTTGTGCCCAGTTGCAGTGAGGGTGGGGCTGTTATCGCCTGTGTGTGTCATAGCTTTCCACTGGCCAGGCCTGGGCCTAACAAATGCAGATTTCATTCCTGTTTTTCAGATGAAGAAAGTGCGGCTCTGAAACCAAACCTGTGCTTGTGCCACAACACTGCTTTCACAGGTGCCCAGCACCCAAGGTACAGGCACGTGCACAGTTGGGATGCTGCTCCCCAGCTTGACATGTTTCTAAAAGTATCAAACATCTCAGGTGGGTTCCTGATCCTGACCCCCTCCTGGTGAGCAGAATCCCTTCCCCCTCTGGGGTTCTGGGATAGTTTGTTGACTCCGACATCCCTAAGGGGCCATCTTAAAGTGGAGCTACCCCCTGACGGCGTTCGGTCAGTTTTACAGTTCTTGTTACAAATGACCATGTAGGACCATCCTGGAAAGAAAGGACTATTGTAAATGGAAGCGGTGAGTCTCAACCCCTGCATCTATTAAATGGTGAGCATTTTACTGAGTCAGGGAGGTGTTTTTTTTATATAGGTGTCCCTCCCCAAATTGGGTGGCCCATACCTTGAAGGAAAAGTCCTTTGAAAGGTTAGGTCCCGTCTTCATCTCAGCATGATTCAAACTCCTTGTAGAATTGCTCCCCAGGCCCTTCTTAGAATTATGAACCTCCATTAGAGACCTCTTAGAGGTCACCTTCATTTATAGCAGACTTTGGAGGGATAGGTGATATCCTGGCCTCCAGCTCATCTTGCATATCTGCACTCCCTAAACTAATGTTTATCAGGTCATGTCCTTGCTCAAGAAATTGCACTCGCTCCCTGCTTCCTGTCACACAGCGAATGGCTTCACTGCTGAGTTCTGTGGATCTTTCCTATAATCCCAGTGACTCAGGAGGTTGAGGCAGGATTGGAAGTTTGAGGCCAGCCCTAGGAACTTAGGCCCTAAGTAATTTAGCAAGACCCTGTTTTACAATAAAAACCCAAAAAGGCCTGAGGATGTAGCTCAGTGATTAAAACCTACCTGGGTCCAATCCCTAGCATAAAAGAACAAAACAACAACAACAACAAACTGCCTGGATTTCAAAGATGTCTGCGGTCTTGTCCTGCCGGTGCAATGTAGAGTCCTATAATTTCTGAACACAATTTCTCTGTTCTAAACAAATGAACCTTTTCCTTGGTGTCCCAAGCATCTGCCCCATGGGTTTTATCTCCATTCGTTGTTCCCTTTGTCCCCACTTCTCCCTCCCCAGTGTCTTCTGTCCCCATTCTCCATACTGCGCCCCCAGCATAGTCCCCACACTTCTTCCTGCCATCAAGCCTCATTTGATTGCTTGGGCAACCTCAGCCCATCCCTTCTCTGAATACCTATCACATTTATAATCCATGCCATATAACTGCCTTGAATCACTCTGTAGATGTTTCTTGAATCTGTCTCCACGATCACCAGCTAACCTGTGATTTCCATCAGGGCAGAGAAAGGAATCCCCAAAGTCTGGGGTGGCCCTGGGCACAGAATGCCTGCTTATCAGCCAATACCAAAGAACGATGCCACACACGGAAACATCTATAACCCTTAGCCGAGACACAAAATCCACATCAGGCCTTTTTTTTTTTTTTAATAATTAGGAAATACATCTCTCAATTGGCATTTACTTATTTATTTTAGAGAGAGAGAGAGAGAGAGATCAATTTTATTTAGTTTTTTCATGTGGCTTTCGTTGCACTGACGCTTGGTTGTGTACGTGGTGCTGGAGTTTGAACCCCTATCCTTGCACATGCCAGGCAAACACCGTAACTGCTGAGCCACCACTCCAGCCCCACTGCAGGGCTCTTAACCTGACCATATTCTACCAGTTTTAAAGCACCCTGCTCTCATACGTTTTGACATTTCCTCTGAACTGCAATTAATAGCATCATAATTTAATTGGCAGTTTACCTTCTCTTTCTCGGTGGCATATAAAATAATAGTGCATCTTACAGTCAGCTGGGCATTGGACAAAACGAAGTGTAACTGGTTAATAGAAAAATCTACTGGTGGCTGGAGCGGTGGCTCACGGTAGAGCACTTGCCTGTCATGTGGGAGGACTTGTTTCAATCCCCAGCATCACACATACGACTAAGTGATGGGGGGAAAGCAGATGAAGAATCTATTGGTAATTGTTTTTGGCTTGGAACTAGGGAAAAGCCTTCGGGGGAAATGAGATTCTGGGAAAGACAGAGAGATAATGGGAGAGAAGAGGGGTCCTATGAGTTAGGAGGGGTGCTGGAGCCAGGAATGTGGCTCAGGGGTAGAGTGCTGGGCCAGTAGGCATGAGGCCCTGGGTTTAATCCCAACACCTCCTCTAAAAAAAGAGGAGGGTGCTGGGAGAAATGAGGAATGCTGGGAAGGGAGGCAAGGGTGTCCTCCTGGGCTCAGGAGGGTCCTGAGTCACCCTGTATTGATACAGCGTTCCTCCGCTCCTTTCTCCTGGTGCCTGTGTTTACGCCCATTCAGGGGCTGACTTCTTGGTAGATAGAAGCCAGCTGTCCCCTGTGTGCCTCATATCAACAGCCCCAAGTGGGGTGGGGCCGTGGGGATGAGAGGCCATGCTGAGGAGCCCTGTCCTGGCCAGCAGAGCCAAGGATACTCTGACCAACTGGCTTCCCAGCTGACAGGAGGAAGAAACTGAGCTCCCAGCCCCATTGTGAGCCCAAACAGAAGCCCTGGGGAGTCCAACGGGCAAGAATCTGCCTCTAAGGAAATGAGAAGGCAAAGCCATCCGTGGTGAAGTAGAATAGCTCTTCTCTAGGCCTGTGGCTCTGGGTTCCCGCTAGAAGGCCTGACCCTGGCCAGCACAAGGTCAGATACACAGCCTCTGTGTTCAGACTCTGAAGTTTCAGCAGAATGCTCAGGTTACCTCTCCAGCCTCAGATCCCCAGGCCTCACAATCGGGTTATTTTTACTTTTATTATTACTTTTTCGTGGTACTGGGGATCAAGTATGCTTGGGAAGCTCTTGACCATAAGCCACGATCGGGCTCTTTAGCTGTAGAGATTGCTGGGTTGGGGGAATGTGACCTCTTCTCTTACCTTCAGATTGTAACTCTAATGTGGAGCTTTGGGGTTATAGAAACTTGGATTTAAAACTTGCTTGTCTATTTGCTTCTGTGTGACTATGGATAAGCCACCAAACTTCTGAGCCTTGGTTTTCTCATCTTCAAAATGGGGTCAGAGGAGCTGTAGTGGTGGCTCAGTGACTAAGGAACTTGCCTGGCATGCACAAGGATGTGGGTTCAAACCCCAGCACCTCATGCACAATGCAGTGTCGGAGCAACAAAAGCCACATGAAAAACAAAATAAAATTGATTCTCTCTCTCTCTCTTTCTATCCTACTCTCACTGTCCCTTTCTCTTTACATAAAAAAAAAAAAAAAAAAACGAGGGTGAGAATTTCTAGGTCTGCTACCGATATGTGTATGTGTGTGGGGGTGGGGATTAACTGATGCACAGTTACTAACATTAGCTGCTGCTAAGCTGCTAATATAAGCTAACGTTAGCTGCTGCTGTTATTCTAATCACCATTTGCCCCTGAAGTTCTTTTATTCCAGCTGAAGCAGTCCTAGCTCCATCCTATGGACAACAACATTAACAGTCCAGATTTTCTTCCCTCTCTCTCTCTTTTTAAATAAATTTTTTTTGCAGTTCTGGAAATCGAACTCAGGACCTTGCACATGCTAGAGAACTGCTCTACCACTGAGCCACATCCTCACCCCTAACAATCCACCTTTCATGGGCCCCAAGTATCTCTGAAATGGGGTGCTTCTATGTATGTGGCTCCTGACTGGCAGCCTGGGCTGTTTTCCTCTCATTCCACTAGTTTACAGTGAGATCCTTTTATGTGTCCACAGTGAGGCTGTGCCCTGTGAATGACCTCAGAACTTTGGTTCAATTGCAGAAATAAGAGCACATGAAATTATTAAGTTCAAGAGTCAGTAACAGAAAAAAGCAATGTAAGGCATGCTTCTTTTCAGCAAGATGGAAGAGTACATAGCTTAGGAAGAAAAACTCCATAAACCACCTGGAAATTTAGGATACAATTTTACACACACACACACACACACACACACCTGAACTGCATGGAAGTAAGAGAAGCAGAGGGCTAAGGGGCCATACTGCTTTGTTTACCTTCAGGTCGCTTTCCTCTCTGGATAACCCTGAGGTCTAGGTTTTAATGGCCATAGGGACAGGGGACACAGTTTCAAGCCTACCTGAAGCAGAGAGGTAGAACCACAACACAATATGCCTGTTCTGATCCTCCTGTTGAGGCAGGAGGATAGCAAGTGTGAGACCAGCTTCAGAAACTTAGCAAGACCCTTTCTCAAAATAAAACTAAAAAGGGCTGAGGATGTGACTCCACGGTAAAGCATTCCTGGGTTTAATCCCCAGTACCAAACGCATGCGCGCGTGTGCGCGTGCACACAAACACACACACACACACAAGGAATGAAAGAAGGGTATAGAGGGATAGTTATTGACCTCCATGGAGATGGTGGCCAGGACAGAAGGGGAAGGGACACAGCAGCTTCTGGTGTCCTTGTAAGAGGAGAGAGACAAATCCAAATCCAAGTACCACTTGTGTTAAGAATACTAGCGCTTTGTGACAGCGCCCCAGGAAACACCAGGTATTGTCTCACTGTGACAACTCATTCACTTGGTACGTGAGCAACAATAAACAAGTCATCCCATGAAGACAGCGCCATGCATTGCTTGGAAGAGCAAGATCTCCTCGGAGGGCCCTTGAGGGAACCCAGCGGACCTCCAGGTCCCTGCCCCAGGAATTGTGCTTCTACCTAGGAACCCAGGAAGGCCCAAACCAGGGAAGCTGTCAGCGCAAGACGTCGCGGCAGCCCACCCGATCCAAGGTACAGAGCGGAAGTGCTGAACTTCAGCAGGGGGACGGTGCCCTACTTGGTAGAGTACTTAGCAGCTGGTAAATGACAGTGAAGCAGTGTCACAGCTTCCAAGACAGAAGAGGTGAGAAGAGCAAAGTGGGAGCAGCGTTCTGTTCGCCTCCTAGCGCTGCCGTGGGTGGCTTCAAACAGCAGAGCTTTTTCTCTCTGGAAGCTAGAAGTCTGAAATCAGGTGTCAGAAGGACCGTGTTCCCTCTGAAGGCTACAGGGAGGATTCTTCCTCACCTGCCCCCAGCTTCTGGTGACTCCCAGCAATGCTGGGCCACCATTCTCATCCCTTGGCATACAGGGCCCCTTTCCCTCTCGGCCTCCGTCACCATGTGACCTTTTTTCTGTGTGTCTCTCTTCTCATAAGGACATCTCATTGGATTTAGAGCCCACCCAAGTCCAGTATGGCCTTAACTAAGGACATTTGCTAAGACTCTCTTCAGGTCGCGTTTTGAGGTTCCAGATGGATGTGAATTTTAAGGGATACTGTTTAGTATTCAATTCACTACAGACATATGCAGTGTCTGCCACTGAAATTAAGAGCGGGGTTGGGTGGGGGAGATGCTGAGGTGCTCCACTGCTCTGCAGTGGAGGCAGGAGGCTGGCAGGAAGTGCACATACGGAAGTCCCTGGAAGAAAGCACACCAAGACCAGAGAGGACGGTGACAGGGAAAGGAGGAACGGGCTGTCACTGGTCAGTGGAAGGAGGCTAGAACAGGCAGGCTGAGGAGCAAGGAGCCTGGAGGCTGGTAGAACTGGGCTGCCACAGCCTTGGCCTCCCTGCTCCGGGCTCCAGGCCATCAGCTCCTGCTGCCAAATGCTTCTGGAAGTTCTGAAGCAACTGTTTTTCCCAGGCTGCATCCCGTCCTGAGGAACTCACCCCCCCACCCCCTGGGAAGACTGGTTTTGGATTTCTCTATCTTCTCACAGATTCCTGTGAGTGGTCAGCGGAAGGATGGAGGCAAGAGCTCACTTATCATTTGTTAGGGTGTTTGTGGCTCCTCGCTCTTCCCCTTCCTGTGCCTGCTCAGTCAACTCCTCTCCCCTGGGCTTCTTGCTCATTGAGTCCCGGCCTCCCTGCTGCTGCCAGCTGCAGGGCTCAAAGCTGTCCATCTTTGAGTGTCAGACCCTGGACACCTAAGAGGGCTCTGCTCAGAAATGCACGTAGAATAGCATTTAGTTCTTTTTTTTTTTTAAGGGAGAGTGTGGGGGGGTCAATTTTATTTATTTTTTCATCTGGCCTTTGCTTCTCTGAGACTTAGTTGTGTACGTGGTGCTGGGGTTTGAACACGGGTCCTCGTGCACGCCAGGCAAGTGCACTGCTGAGCCACCGCTCCAGCTCAGCATTTAGTTCTGATGTGGAGACTTCATGGTCCATTTAAAAAATGTCTTAGGAGAGTTGGAGGGGTTGCTCAGTGGTTACAGCGCTTGCCTGGCATGCATGAGGACCTGGGTTCAAACCACACACACAACTAAGTGTCAGAAAAACAAAAACCCAGATGAAAATATAAATTAAGTTGATTCTCTCTTTCTCACACACACACACTCTCTCTCTCTTAAAAAAAATTATTAAAAAAATGTTTTGGGTCTGGAACGAGTGACTCAGCAGTTATGGTGCTTGCCTGGCATGCACGAGGACGCACCACACACAACCAAGTGTCTGCGCAACAAAAGCCACATGCAAAACTAAAAAAATAAAATTGATTCTGTCTTTCCCTCTCTTTCTCTCTCTCTCTCACTGTTCCGCTCTCTCTCTCTCTCTTTTTTTTTTTTTAAGAGAAACAATTTTTATTTAGGTTTTCATGTGGCCTTCATTGTTCTGAGACATCAATGTGTGAGTACATGGTGCTGGGGTTTGAACTCGCATACTCATGCATGCTGGGCAAACGCTATAACAGCTGAGCCATTGCTCCAGCCCCTGTCCTGCTCTCTTAAAAAAAAAAAAAAAGTCTTAGGAACCGGAAGTGGTGGCACGCACCTGTAATCCCTGCAACTCAGAAGGCTGAGGCAGGAGGAACACAAGTTCAAAGCCAGCCTCAGCAACTTAAAGAAGCCCTGAGCAACTTAATGAGATCCTGTCTCAAAATAAAAAATAAAAAGGGCTGGGTATGTGGCTCAGTGGTTAACCACCCCTGGGCTCAATTCCTGGGTCTAAAAATTAGTCTTAAACCAAGTGGGCAAGAGTAGGGGGCTGTGTATAGACAGGGCAGGACCTGAGCAGAGAAAGGAGATGGGCAGGACTTGCAGGGCTCCTCTCATTCCTGGCCCAGATGTTCTTCTCTTTCCAAGTGGCTTGGGGACCAGTGGCTTCATCTCACAGCCTCAACAAATTCCAATACTAATACACATTCCCCATTAATTACTTGATATAGTGATCAAGTAAGTGCCAGGAATTCAGGTATGAAATGGAATGAACGATTGGTTCCAGTGTTTTGGAAGATGTAGCAGAGAAAATCCGACCAGGAACCAGAACAAGAGAGCCAGGGCTGGGAGGGGCAGGAATGTCCCTGCTATGTCCAGGGAAGAGCAAGACGAACCCAAAGTCAACATATGTGAGATCAAACTGCTGGACAGACCCCCTGCAGGCCAAGAAATCTAAAACAAAGCTCCGTTCACCAACAGTTCCTTATTGATCTCCACTAGGAACATTCCTGAATTAGTGAAAAAGAGTGGTTTAGCCCAAGTCCCTGGCAGCTGATCCACTGGGCTGGGTCTAAGCCTGACTCAAAAAGGCAGGAGGCAGAGGGAGCCTAGCAAAGCGGGGGCCGCTGGTGAGCTCCCAGCCTGGTCAGAGATGCAGAGTGCATGTGCAGGATCCTTTGGACAGGTTAAAGGGAGGGGGCAACCAAGGCCTGGGGGGCACAGCGAGGGGGCTGCCACCTTGGAGATGTGGCACGGCAAGGGAAATGAGAGGCTGGCAGCCTCCTGGGAATCATGGGAGCCAGAGTGAGAGAGTGTGTGTGTGTGCGTGTGTGTGCATGCGCGTGTGTGGCATGTGCACGTGCATGCACCTCTCTGTGTGTGTGTGCATTTTGCTGCTGGTGGGGGAAGGGGAGGGACATTCTGGTTATTGAATACAGTAGGTGCCAAGGGACTGTAACCAGTCTACCACCGTGGAGGGTGGCTGCAGAGGTGGGGACCTGACCCCATGGAGATTCTGGTTCCTTGGAAGGCTGTCTACGGGAAGGAAGGCTGTTTTGAGCCTCTTTGAGAACAGAGACCCTTTGGGAGGCTGAGAACTGAGGACCTTATTCTTGCTCTCAAATCCAAGGCCCTGGGTTCAGCATGCTGCAGCGGCTTCCTGCCCCCAATGCAAGTGTCCACTTGTATGTGATTTATTTTGAGTTCTTGGAAAACTTTATTGTGGTAGGATATATATAACATAAAATTTATCCCTTCAGCCATATTGTTAATTTTTTTTAACAAAAGAGGGATAGTGGGAGAGAGAGAGAGAGAGAATCAATTTTATTTAGTTTTTCGTGTGACTTTTTTGCTTTGACACTTAGTTGTGTATGTGGGTGTTGGGGTTTGAACCCGTGTACTCCTGTGCTGAGCAAGCGCTGTAACCACCGAGCCACCGCTCCAGACCCCCTTCAGCCATTTTTAAGTATACAGTTCAGTCACGTCAAAATATGCAGTGTATGTAGCCAGCATCACCTTCTATTTCCAGAACTTTTTCACCCTCCCAAGCAGAAACTCTACCCCGTTAAAACAACTTCCCACTCCCCCCTTCGCCCAGTCCCTGGTAACCTTTATTGTATTTTTTTTTTTAAAGAGAGAAGGACAGTGAGGGAGACAGAATCAATTTCTATTGAGTTTTTCACGCGGCTTTTGTTGCTCTGACATTTAGTTGTGCACGTGGGTGCTGGGGTTTGAACCCATGTACTTGCGCATGCTGGGCAAGCAGCATAACCGCCGAGCCACGGCTCCAGCCCCTGTGTGTTCAGTCTTTATGAATCAGTCTGTCCTAGATGCCTCAGTTTATATCCAATTAAAGAAAAGAACATGAAGGTGAAGTGGGTGTGCAGCCGGCTGCGCAGAAGGCACAGTTAGCTGAGTTTTGAACATGGATATTGTCATCGAGAAACATGTTGATCGAGAAACATGTTGATCACTGCCAAAATGTCCTTGGGCCTCTGCGTCACGTCTCCTCCCCCGCTCCATCCCTAAGCAACCATGGACCTGCGTCTGTCACAATAGGTTAGTTTGAATCTTCTAGGGTTTCATATAAATAGTGTTATGTAGGATGTACTCTTTCTTTCGAGGGGTCTGGCTTTTTTGTGTTTCAGTGAGCATAATTAATTTGAGATTAGTCTCTTTTGTTTTGTATATTGAAAATTGATTCTTTTTTATTGCAGAGTACTATTCTTTTGCTTGGATATTGCGTCTGTATTTTTACCTATTCATGTGCTGCTGGGCATTTGGGTGGTTTCTAGCTTTGGGCGCTAGTGTATAAAAATACAATTGATTTTTGTATGTTGGTTTTCTGACCTGCAACCTTGCTGGACCCATTCTTTTAAAGAGAGAATCAATTTGATTTAGTTTTTCACGTGGCTTTCATTGCTCCAACACTTCTTTGTGTATGTGGTGCTGGAGTTGGAACTGGTGTCCCCGTGCTTGGCAGTAACCGCTAAGCCACGGCTCTAGCCCCTGGTCAGTTTTCAGCTCTCTGGTTTCATGCATTCCTTCAGACTTTCCACACAGGCGATCCTCTCATGTGGGAGTGAAGACAGTTTTTCTGCTTCCTTTTCCTGCGCAGGCCCTGTTTTTCTGGTTGATGGCACTGGCTGGAATCTCCAGTCCCCGAGTGGAAGTGAGCGCAGACACCCAACTCCTCTCTGTCTTAGAGGAAAAGCAAAGCCTTAGTCTTTTACTGTTTAGCTGCGACTTTTTCAAAGGTGTCCTTTTTTCAGGGTTAGGAAGTTATTTGTAATTGACTGAATTGACCGAAGGCTTCGCCCTAACACGTTCTGGGTACAGAACCAGGGGCCTTACACATGATAGGCAAGTGCCTGACCACTGAGCCACATCTCCAGCCCCCGACTGAGAGTTTCTTTTCACTTCTTTTCTTTTTTTTAAGAGAGGGGTGGGGAACAGTGAAGAGAAAGAGAAAATCAATTTTTTATTTCTTTTTTCATGTGGCTTTCGGTGCTCTGACACTTCGCTGTGTACGTGGTGCTGGGATTTGAACCCTTGTCCTTGCACATGCCAGGCAAGGCGCTGACCTCTCCAGCCCCCGACTTAGAGTTTTAATCAGGAATGGGTGCTGGATTTTATTAGACATTTTCTGCATCTACTGAGATGATCAGATCAGGTGGTTTCTCTTTTTTAGTTGTGAACCTGGTCAATTATGGTTGATTTTCTTTCTTCCTTTCTCCCCACCTCCCCTGTACTGGGGATTGAATCTAGGGGCTTGCGACCAATGAGCCAAATCCCTAGACCTTTTTTATTTTTTTAATTTTAAGACTGGGTCTCGATAAATTGCTGAGGCTGGCCTCAGATTTGCACTCCGTCTGCCTCAGCCTCCCAAGTCACTGGGATTACAGGTGTAGCTTGCAAACGCTGAGCCACCCCTTCATTGTGGAATTGCATGCTATTAGAGATTAGGGTACGGAATTTGAGTGCCAGCAGCACATCCTGGGGCTGGTTCCCTGACAACACAGGGCTTGGGGCCCAATCATCCTGGTAGAGGGAGGGAGGAGGCAAAGGTTGAGTGTAGGTAGAAGTAAGGACAACCAGACTCACAGGCTGTGCCTGCCAGGTCCTGGCTCAGCCACCCCAGGTGGGCCTCAGGCCAGGCAGTCACAGGGTGGGGTGGCCTTCACTGTCTTACACTTTTACCCAGGGAGGCACCTGCTGCTCACTATGGGCCTGGTACACTGTCCTTGCATCTGGTGAAGCCTTGGTCTCTATATCTGGGAAATAAAGCTGGCTTTAAGGGGTGGGCACCAGCCAGCTGCACACCAAGTGAAGGGTCTGACTGCCCGTGAGGCCAGGGGTGCCCAGTGGACCTGGCTGAGTTGTACTCCCGTTCTCAGCAAAATGGAGATCAACAGCGCCTTCCTCCCAGGGCTGCTGCAGGAACCCAGCCAAGGGTGACAAGTC
Organism: Aplodontia rufa; assembly: GCA_004027875.1. Lineage (NCBI taxonomy): Eukaryota > Metazoa > Chordata > Mammalia > Rodentia > Aplodontiidae > Aplodontia > Aplodontia rufa. The sequence continues at coordinate 33,265 of PVKS010019586.1, forward strand.
ACCTAAGTGAGCTGTAAGCATCAGACGGCAGGGTTCAAACCCAGATGCCTCTGCTCACTAGTGGTGTGTCCTCAGACCGTGACCCAATCCCTCAGCCTTAGCCCCCTCCTTTGTTAAAGGAAGGATCCCCAGAGCTGTGGGGTTGTGATGGTGATTGATGTCATTGCCCAGATCAAGTGAGCAGGCATGTGTGGAGCCGCTGGCACATGAGAGCGGTTGGGTAACACTGGGGGATCTCACTGGTGGCTGTGGTAGAGATTGTCCTGGAATCCGGAGAGTCACATAGGCCCCCGAAGCAGCAGGGCACTCGAGGGGGATTTCCCTCGCTCTGGCTGTGCCAGCAGCCCTGCAAGGCTGGCATGAGCACTGTGGCACTTTCAGGGACCTGGGGGAGAGAGAGGCTTAGACCTGGAGCTTGGGTGGAAACTAGGGGGACATTGTGAGAAGGTTGCACCTGTCTAGGAGGCGGGCATCCCCCAATTGTGGGGCAGGAGCGGGAGGGAGAAACGACACAGCACCAAGCTGACTCTTGGGGCCCCTCTCCTTCCTCCCCATGGCCTGTGCCTGTTCCCTCTGGTTGCTGAGGGTGCCAGCGTTCAGCTGGCCTAGTTCTCCCCTGGCCCCAATGTCTAATTCATTCACTCAGATGTCTTTCCTAGAACCAGGCTCCAGGGACCCAGTGATGAGACCAGAACCAGGCTCTGTCCCTGGAGGCCATTCCAGTTGTGAGATGCACAACACTAGGAGTTGAGATAACAGCTGTGTGGCCCTTGCTGGAAGCAGCAGCCAATTGTGACACCGGGGACGGGGATGGCCTGGGATGCCAAGGTAGGATCTCCATGGAGGGGATGTTTGAGGTGACAAGAGGGGCCAGCTGGGCAAACTTGGGTGGAACATTCTAGGCAGAGGGAAGGCAAAGGGCAAAGTCCTGGACGAAGACTGGGTCAGCAAAGGGACAGCAGGTGGAGCGGGGGAGGAGGGGCTGTCACAGCCTGCCGGGAAGCCACGGGGTGGGGGTGGGGGGAGTCAGGGGTCATTCCAGGAGACTACTAGACCTGGAAAATGCTTGTAGCCCTCCCCTTCTCTCATTTGTGCTTTTGGGGCCTCTTGTGTAAGCGCGTTTGAGGACCTCTCAGAGCTGCGAGGAAGGGTTGAGTCCAGGAAAGCCCTCTGGGTGCTGCACCCATCTAGCTGCTGCAGGCAGCCTGGCCCTGCAAGGAGCAGCAGCTTGGCCCTTCTGGAAGCTTCCTTGCTGGAGGTTACTCCACTCCACAGCCCTGGGGCCACTGACTGGATCAGGGGTGTGAAGCCATCAGCCTCCTTGCCTCAAGGTGGGATGACTGTTTCAAAGCAGCCCTTCTAGGGCTGGAGCAGTGACTCAGTGGTTGGAGTGCTTGCCTGGCATGTGCAGGGACCCAAGTTCAAACCCCAGCACCACATACACAACTAAGTGTAGGAGAAACAAAAACCATATGAAAAAATAAATAAAATTGATTGCCTCTCTCTCTCTTCCCCTCTCCCCTCCCTCCTTCCTTCTATCTTAAAAAAAACAAAAACAAAAAAGAAAAAACAAAAAAACCCAGGCTTTTGGGGCTGGCAGTGTAGCTCAGTTGCAGGGCACTTGCCTAGCATGTGCGAGGCCCTGGATTTTATCCCTAGCACTGCAAAAAATAAAAAATAATATATATATATATATTTAAAATAGCCTTTCCTGACTGCTTCCCTGGTTCTTTCACCAAGGACCTCCAGCTGTAAATAACGAGGAGATGCACCCCTGTCTCTCCCTGGCTCTGGGGAAGCAGCGGCATACAGGCCCTGAGGGCCATGTGTTCTTTGTCTAGAAAAATGAGGTTCTGTGATCACAGAGCCAGTTGATCCCCTAGGGTTCCCCCTTCTCGCTCTGAGAATCTCTAAAACTGTATGATGCATTCTAGTGACACAGCAAGTTCATGGCAGACACAGGAGCCTGAAGGTTTGCGGGGCTGAGGGTTGGGGAGTTGGGAGGCCTACTGGTGAGCGTGGTGCCCAAGCTGTGGTTCACCAAAGGCTATGGTTCTGGATCATGCTCTGGTCTCAAGGAAGATCCCCTGAGCTCTCCCTCCTTCCCTCTGTATTAGAATAATTCACACTAAAGTGTAAAAGACCAGAAGTTCAGAACTTTCCCACAGACAGCGCACCCTAAAAGGAAGATACCTATGAACCTGAGTAAATCTGTGGTTTTATGTCAGGGTAATGGGATGAGTTGGGAAAAATGCATACACTGCAAAGCTGGGGATTTTCAGGGTCACGAGGGAGCAAAATGTGACCAAGAGCAGCCCTGCATCCCTGTCCCTGCGGTCAGGCTACACAGCCTGAGAAATTCCCTGTGTCTTCCTGGGGTTCTCCCAGCAGGGCCTGTCATATAGTGTGAGTCCCTGGAAGGAGAGGTGACTCAGCTAAAGGAAACATTTTACCAAAAGTGCTGATTTATTCATTTTCGTAGATTTCAAATATATACTTTTATTTGTTAATTATATCTCAATAAAACCAGAAAAATTAACTTTAAATACTCAAAAGCACTTAATTCACAATATTGTATATTGTCTCTACTGTGGGTTTTTTTTTTTTCAGGGCTAAGGACCGAAGTCGGGGCCTTGCTAGGCAAGCGCTCTGCCCCCGCGCTAAATCCCCAGCCCCAACTGTGTTTTTTTTTAATTGGTGCATTATAGTTTTACACGTTGAAGGAGCTTGTTATATTTTCATACATGCGCACATTTTATACCCCCCATTACCCTCCCCTTCCTGTCCCCCTCCCACCTCCCGCCTCCCCTGCACCCCACCCCACCCCTGGTCTGCAAGGTTGCCCCTAGTTCGATTGCTAATCTGTGTTTGAATCTGTTGGCTAAACTTACTGTTCTCTCGCTCTTCCCTATATTGTACTCTGGCTTCCGCACACGAGGGAAAACATTCAACCCCTAATTTTCTGGGTTTGACTATTTTCACTCAGCATGATTTTCTCCATTTCCATCCATTCACCAGCAAAGGCCATGATTTGATTTTTTTTTAATAGTGGAATAGAATTCCGTGGTCTTTATACCATGGTTTCTTTCTTTCTTTCTTTTTCTTTCTTTTTTTTTCTTTCTTTCTTTCAAGAAAGAGGGGACAGTGAGAGAGAGAGACAGAGAGAATCAATTTTTATTTAGTTTTTCACATGGCTTTCGTTGCTCTGAGACTTTGTTGTGTACATGGTGCTGGGGTTTGAATTTGCGTACTTGCACATGCCAGGCAAGTGCTGTAACTGCTGAGCCACCACTCCAGCCCCAATATACCACAGTTTCTTTCTTTCTTTCTTCTTTTTTTTTTTTTTGAAAGAGAGAAGGACAGAGAGAGAGAGAGAGAGAGAGAGAATCAATATTTACTGAGTTTTTCACATGGCCTTCACTGCTCCAACACTTAGTTGTGTACGTGGGTGCTAGGGTTTGAACCTGTGTACTCACACATGCCAGGCAAGCACTGTAACCACCAAGCCACTGTTTTAGCCCATACCCCAGTTTCTTGATCCATTCATCCAATGATGGGAATCTGGGTTGATTGCATAATTTAGCTATTGTGAATTGTGCTGGGGAGGGGAAATAGGTGTTCCTGAGGAAGGGTGGCCACCCAGCAAGACAGGCTTTAGCCTGTCTCTGCCCTTGCTGTCCAGGTGTTCTTGGGCTTACCTTTTTCAAGGCTCAGTTTCCTCGTCTGTAAAGGGAGTTGTCTGTACCAGAAACTTCACACTGAAAATGTGATAAGATTCCAGTGATTGATGGCCACATTGTCACAGATGGGGGAGCCCTGGTCAGAACCAGACAACTCAAGTGTGAACCAGTCACGCAGCATCACCTAGGAGGGTGGAGACGGGGACCCCCTTCTCACAACCTCACCAGGGGCGTCTAACACGCACTGAGGTTTGCAAGTCTTGGCAGCTGCAGTCGGCACTGCCGCGCGTTTCAGCCAAGGCGTGGCTGCTGCAGCTGTTGGATGCTGAGCAGGCTCACACCCCTTTCCAAAGCCCGCTCGCACCTGCGTTCTCGGCGCTCTTAACCACTGAGCCACACCCCAACCATTTTTATTCTTTCTTTTTTTTTTTTTAAAGAAAGAGAGAGGGACTGCGCACGAGAGAGAAAGACAGAATCAATTTTATTTAGTTTCTCATGGACTTTCATTGCTCACACACTTCATTGTGTATGTGGTGCTGGGGTTTGAACCCGCATACTCGTGCATGCAAGGCAAGCGCCAAAACCGCTGAGCCACCGCTCCAGCCCTATTCTTTTGTTTTTGAGACAGAGTCTCACTAAATTACTCAGAGCCTCACTAAGTTGCTGAGTCTGGCTTTGAACTTGTGATCCTCCTGCCTCAGCCTCCCCGGCTGCTGGGATTACAGGTGTGCGCCACTATGCCCAGCTGATTAACAGTCTTTTTCTTTTTGCTTTCATTGCTTCAAATATACCATCACACTATCTTGTGCTCTTGGGTTCCCCCCCCCGCCCCGCTGTGGGTTTTTTTTTTTTTTTAACCAGGGATTGAACACAGGGGAGGCTTAACCACTGAGCCACATCCCCAGCCCTTTTTATTTTGAGACAGGGTCTCGCTAAATTGCTTAGGGCCTCACTAAGTTGCTGAGGCTGTCTTTGAATTTGTGATCCTCCTGCCTCAGCCTCCTGAGTTGCTGGGATTACAGGGGTGCACACAGCCCCCAGCAGTTGTTCAATGTGCTTCTGTTCTTACCTTTGCTCTGCCTGAGAGAATACGGAGGCTTAGGGAAGGGCAAAGGAGTTGCCCAAGTGCTTTCTATCTCTCTGTGTGATATTGTTGTAAGTTGTTTCTCGCAAGCGTCAGTGAGCTATTACAGGTAATAAAAC
>PVKS010019587.1:0-38141 GCA_004027875.1 Aplodontia rufa
TATCAGATGCCTTCTCTGCATCAATTCAGATGATTATATGATTTTTGTTTTTAATTCTGTTTATGTGGTGAATTACATTTATTGATTTGCGTATATTGAACCAGCCTTGTTTTCCTGGAATGAAGCCCACTTGACCATAATGAATTATCTTTCTAATGTGTATCCAATTAGCTCAAATTTTATTAAGGATTTTTGCATCGATATTTATCAGGGAAATTGGTCTGTAGTTTTCTTTCTTTGATGTGTCTTTGTTGGGCTTTGGAATCAGTGTAATGTTTGCTTCATAGAAAGTGTTTGGGAATGTTCCCTCTCTATCCATTTCCTGGAAGAGCTTGTAGAGGATCAGTGTTAGTTCTTCTGTGAAGGCTTCGTAGAATTCTGTCGTATATCCATCCGGACCTGGACTTTTCTTTTTTGGGAGAGCTTTGATTACTGCTTCAATTTTGCTATCTGTGATAGGTTGGTTGAGGTTTTCAGTGTCCTCCTGTGTTAAAGAGGGGATGTCATGTGTGTCCAAAAACCTGTCCATATCCTCCAGGTTATCAAATTTGGCAGAGTATAAGTTTTCAAAATAGGTTCTGATAATCTTCTGTATCTTGGGTGAGTCTGTGGTGATATCCCCATTTTCGTCTCTGATTTTGTTGATTTGCTTCATTTCGATCTTCCTTTTGGTGAGTTTGGCAAGGGGTCTGTCGATTTTGTTAACTCTTTCAAAGAACCAACTCTTAGTTTTGTTAATAGATTGGATAGCTTTTTTATTCTCAGTTTCGTTGATTTCAGCTCTGCTTTTGGTAATTTCCTGTCTTCTGTTAGATTTAGGGTTGGACTGTTCCTCCTTCTGCAGTTGTTTGAGTTGAAGCATAAGGCTATTAATCTGATCTCTTTCTACATTTCTGATGTATGCATGCAGTGCTATAAATTTACCTCTTAAGAAAGCCTTCATACTGTCCCAGAGGTTTCGGCATGTTGTTTCCTCATTCTCGTTCAATTCCAAAAACTTCATAATCTCTGCTCTCATTTCCTCTTTTATCCATCCTTCGTTTAAGAGGTAATTATTCAATTTCCAAGTATTTGAATAGTTTCTGTTGTTTCTCTTGTTGTTGACTGCTAAGATCATAGCATTATGATCTGACAAATACATGGGATTATATCAACTTTTTTATATTTGCTAAGATTATCCTGGGGAACTAGGATGTGGTCTATTTTACAGAAGGATCCATGGGCCGATGAGAAGGTAAATTCAGTTGTCTTAGGATGGAATATTCTGTAAATGTCTGTTAAGTCCGATTGATTAATAGAGTAGTTCAGATTGGAGACATCTTTATTGACTTTTTGTTTAGATGGTCTGTCTAGAGTTGACAGTGGTGTGTTGAAGTCCCCCAGGATTATTGGGTTGAGATCAATGAGGGGATTAATGTCCTTAAGTATTTTTTCCATATATCTGGGGGGGTTATAATTGGGGGCATAAACGTTGATTATCATTGTATCTTCTTGGTGAACTGAACCTTTTAGTATGATAAAGTGACCCTCTTTGTCCTTTCTGACTAGTTTTAGTTGGAAATTAATTTTAGTCAGAAATTAGAATCGCTACACCAGCTTGCTTTCCTGGGCCACAGGCCTGGTAGATGTTTTGCCATCCTTTCACTTTCAGCCTGTGTCTATTTTTTAATGTCAAATGTGTCTCTTGCAGGCAACATATTGTTGGATTTTGTTTTTTGATCCAGTGGGTCAGTCTGTGTCTTTTAATTGGGGCATTGAGACCGTTCACATTCAAGTATAGAATAGATATGGGAGGCTGATTCACAGACTTTGTATCTATTACAGAGTTTTGAGTCATCTTGAAAGTCAGTTTTTTTATAGTATGATTACTGACTCGCCCTTGTTTAAGGATTTAGCATATCATTGGCATTATTTTCTAAATGGAGAATATCTTTGAGAATGCTCTGTAGAGCAGGATTTGTGTTCATGTATCTTGCAAGCATGAGTTTATCATTGAAGTATTTAATTTCCCCTTCACAGCTGAAGCTGAGTTTTGCCGGATATATTATCTTTGGTTGAAAGCTCTTATTTTTTAACACTTGAAAGATATTGTTCCAAGCTCTTCTAGCCTTCATTGTTTGTTCTGAAAAATCCATAGTGATCCGAATTGGTTTGCCTCTGAATGTGATTTGGGGCTTTTCTCTAGCAGCTTTTAGAATACTCTCTTTAATTTCTCTGTTATTCAATTTGTAAATGATATGTCTTGGTGAGTTTCTCCACTGATTAGGTCTATTTGGTGTTCTATAAGCATCTTGGATGTGGTATTCCGGATCAATAGCAAAATGAGGGAACTTCTCACTTATGATTTCGCTTAAAAGGTTCCTGAATCCCCTTGTTTGCTGTTCAGAGTTTTCCTCCAGGCCAATGATTCTCAGATTATTATGCCTCATCTCATCAAATATTACTGGGAAGTTCTGATTATGTAAAATAAGCTGTTTATCTTGTTTTTCTTCTTTGATTTCTATATTGTTTAGACGATCCTCATTGTCCGATACTCGTTTTTCAAGTGCTGAAGTTCTATTTTCAGTGGAGTTTACTCTGGTGTTGGTGTCTTCCAGTGAAGATTTGAATTGGTTAACTGTGTTTTTCAATCCTGATAGCTCTGCGACATCTCTTTTCAGACTATGAATATCCTTGTACAGCTGATCTTTCATCTCCTGGAATTGATCCTTAATTTCTCTGTAGAATTTGTCTCTCATCTCTTGAAATTGCTCTTTGATCTCTTTCCTTATTTCCTCTCTCAACTCTTTGATTGCATTACTAATCATAATGCTGATACAATGTCTTTGGTTTTCATCTAGGGCCCCGGCAATGAGGTCCTTGGGTGGAGAGGTCTGGGTCTGAGGAGAGTAATTTCCCCCTTTCCTCATTTTCTGAGTCAAGAGAGCTTGTCTTTTATTTCAGCCTTGTTACTCTTGTTGGAGTAATTGGAGCTTCTTATGACTTTGCTTCGTTGTGAAGAGGAGTTATTTGGTCAATATAGACCTAAAGATGCCAGACGGTTCTGTGAGAATTTGAGAGGCTATAGGTGCAAATACTAGTCTGTTTCAACTAAAACAGACAATTGATGATTAGCACCAATAGTAGCAGCTTTCTTTGAGAGAACTCTCACTGTGTAGTGTGATACCAAGCAAGTAGCCATTTTGAGGCGTTTCAATTTTTTCAAGTAATGGGGTCTCTCTGAAATTGGGGAGAAGGGTTGACTAGGAAGTCAAGGAAGTGAATTGGGGAGGTATAAAAACACACCTGTTATAAAGTATAGGGGAACTAGGGATTAAGGTGGAGTAGGTTATTTTATTAGGATTAAGGAAAACATAGGACTGGGGAGAAGATAGGGTAAAGACTTGGGGTGACAATGAGAGAAAGATGCTTATATTTAGGGATTACCAGAGTACAGTGGAGGAAGAGGTTAGCAGTAGGGTTCAATAAGACCTAAAGAAATAAGAGCCTATCACCAACACATACACACAGATAAGTATTTACATCCACCGACACCAAAATTCAGTATTAATCGTAAGGCAAGAAAGAAGCAGAGGAAAAAGAAGAAGAAGAAGAAAACCCCCAAAACCCACAGTAATGTTAAAAAATTTTAAATATTATATTCCAGCCAGATTCCCATAAAAAAAATTAAAAAAAAATAATAAAAGAAAAAAATGAAGGTCACCAACAGAGATTTGCGAGCTGGAGAGGTGAATGGCAGTTCCCTACCACCCCCAGGGCAAATGGCTAGTTGGGGGGGGGGTGGTGGTGGTAACTTCTGTTTCTGATCATGGGAACTGAGGCCCCGTAAGGCTGCTGGGCGACCCGCCCCGCCCTCAGGGAAACATCATAGTAGTTGTTTTCGCTAATGTGAGCAATTAATTCCCTGCACTTTATGCAAGATTAGGTAAATTGAGAGCAGTCAGATCAGGGAGTTTGCAGCTGGCCGGGTTAGGGTATTTGGTTAGGAAACTCGCTCCCTTGCTCCATTTCCGCCTTCCAGAGTAGCTCCCCCCCCCCCCTTTGGAGTTAAAGAGTTAGCGAGGGATAATATTCCCCCACACTGGGTTCTATGTCCTACCGTGGGAATCCAGGTGCTATCCTATAGGGTGAGGTGAAAATCAGGAGCTTCTGGGAATCAGTGACGGTGGGATGAACGCCATTTTGAGAACCTCCGGAATTTTCTTAAAAGTTATCCAAAAAACATCTACTAGTGTCTGAAAAGCCACTGTGAATATATTTTGGCTGACTTTTTTTTTTTTAAAGAGGGAGAGGAAGAGGGAGGAAAGGGAGAGGGAGAGGAAGAGGGAGGAAAGGGAGAGGGAGAGAATCAATTTTTATTGAGTTTTTCACATGGCCTTCGTTGTTCTGACACTTAGTAGTGTATGTGGGTGCTGGGGTTTGAACCCGTGAACTTGCACATGCCAGGCAAGCGCCATGACCGCCGAGCCACCACCGCTCCAGCCCCCTGACATTTCATTTGTGCCATAATTCTTCAGGATTCTGTGTTTACCTCTCTTCTCCCCTACCCTAAATCTTCTCATTCATTTCCGTGTCTTAAACAGACAATGTGCATACAATATTCTGATGATTTGCATTATTCTATTCTTTATGATAGATCTCTCCTTTCAGGAATAAACTCACTTGTCTCACTGCTCATCTGCAGGGAGAATACTCCCCAGGCAGCTGAAACTCAGCAAGTATGAAGAAGTCAATTTATCTTTTCCCACTGACCTGCTCCTACTACTTGTATGTTGCTGTATTTGTGAGTGACACCCAACACCTAACAAATTACTCAAAATGGAAACCTGGGCACCATCACTGAATCCTCATGTAACACTCCTCCCTCAGAACTCTTGACTTTGGGGCTGGGAGTGGTGGCTCAGCAGTAGAGTGCTTGCCTGGCATGCTTGAGGACCTGGGTTCGATCCCTGGCACCACACATACACAACTAAGTGGATGAAAAACAAAAAACTGATGAAAAAAAATTAACTCTCTCCCTCAAACAAAATAAAACAAAAAACTCTTGGCTTTTTCTAGGATTTTCTGAACCTGAACCTCTCCTGTCCTGTCACTGCTCTAAGCCTTCACTAAGGTCACCATCCTACATTGGACAAATCCTGAAAAAGCCTTTTCTTGAAGCCTCTGCTCAGACACTTCCATAATATCAAATTCTTTTAGTTGCTTTTATCTGTTTCTTCCCTTTATCTGTAGGTTGCAAACATGGTCAGGAAGGAAATCATATCTTAAAGTTCATCCCTCTCATGCCACTGTCTAGTTTGAGACACAGCAAAGAGTAGGTACTCAAGTACGAAGTGAATAAACAAATAAATAAATTTTCATTTACCAGGCTTTGGGAATCTTAATGTCCTAAGTGCCCTGTACTTACTAGTATGCAAGCAACTCTGTAACCCTAGATAAATATAAATGATGTCAGACTATTTGCTGTCTACAGTCACTGCAGATAACAAAGGTCAAAGAAATGCTGGCACAAATATACGCACAGTGACCTTTTTGGCAGTCACTGTCTTGGGCAAAAGTAAGATAACAGTAATGCATATCCTAAAGTACTTCAAAATATGAAGCAAATTTTGGAACTGAAAATGAGCTGCCTTATTATCTATACACTGAGAGTATTCCCTTCTTGTGCTCAGAATCACAAATAAGGAAAAACTTTATTTGTATGAATATCTAAAGAATATCCCCAACATATATGGAAATCCTCAACATATACTGAAAGTTGTTTTGGAAACAGTGATGCAACTTTATCATATGCTCAAAGTATGCACACAAAATACAAATATGTATCTACTACTAAGCACATATATATGTATGTATCTAAAAACACTCACATGCCTTATAATTTAACGAAAAGGTCAATAAAGTCTATTTGCCTGACCAAAGTTATTCTTTCAGACATGTTTGTCAATGCTGTCTTCTCCAAATACAACTATATTAAGAAAAATATATGTATTTCAGTAAATTTCCATCCCACTGTCCACAGTTAAAGAATAAGTACAGAAAAGAGGGATGAAATAATCTCATTAGCATTGATGCCTAATTTTCCAGAGCTTCACTTTGATCTTCGGTCATCACATGGATTGTTTATCATTTTAGGCCTAGTACAAATTATATATTAGAACCAGTGTTCATTTCTCAAGATGGACTTTGCTTTCACAATGTAATGCAAGCTCTATAATTACAAGTTAGTACTCTTATCAGAACACTCATGAGAAAGTGGGCAAACTCACACACAATGAGTGAAGGTATAAGAATGACCCAACGTTAAGTGCCACTTGTGAATACCCTTCTTGATGATAGCAAGTCAAGCAAAGTGAAGAAGAAAATAAAATCTCATTAAGAAGCATATTATGGGGGCTGAAGCTGTGGCTCAGCAGTTACGGTGCTGGCAAGCCAAGTACGCGAGTTCAAACTCTAGTACCAAGTACACCACCCAAGTGTCAGAGCAACAAAAGCCACGTGAAAAACTAAAAATCGGTTCTTTCTCTCTCTTTAAAAAAAGAAAAAAGAAAAAAAAAAAGCAGCAGCAACATATTATGTTGAAACACCTAAATGGGCATAATCCTCCTTCAACATCACCACTACTAATGTACTTAAGTTCTGGGATATAATGAAGGAGTTTCTCTACTGTCTGATGCACCTTCTAGGCAGCAGCAATAAAGATTTTTTTTCCCTTTAAAAAAGAGGGTCAGTGATTGAGTGAGAAAAAGAGAATCAATTTTATTTAGTTTTTCATGTGGCTTTCATTGCTCTGACATTTCGTTGTGTACGTTGTACTGGGGTTTGAACCCACGTCCTTGCACTTGCCAGGCAAGCACCATAACCACTGAGCCACCACACCAGCCCCAGCAATAAAAAGTTTTAAAACAGAGTCTTAGAAAGGACTTACCTAATAAATGGATTATTCTGCACATGAAAATATGAAGTTTATTCTTTTTTACATTTATCTTTATTTTTAAAGAGAGAGAGAGAGGGAGGGAAGGAGAGAGGGAGGAAATGAGGGAAAGAGGGAGGGGAAAGAGAGAATCAACTTTATTTTTTCATCTGGCCTTTGTTTCTCTGACAATTAGTTGTGTATGCTGTGTTGGGGTTCAAACCCAGGTCCCCCCGAATGCCAGGCAAGCATTCCAACCACGGAGCCACCGGAGCCACCGCTCCAACCCTGAAGTTGATTCTTAAATTCTATTAAGAAACCATTTAAGCTTCTCTGCTGGGAGACAAAAGCCCCAGGTAATCCCCCACTGATGCAAGGAAGAGAAATTCTATGCATACATTTGCTGCAGTGGCTTCCCTGAGGGTAGTTTTCCCATGAATGCCTCATGACAGAGCAGCTCTTCTGCTATTCTCTGAAAAATGAGCCAACAAAATATGTTCATGGTGTTTCCCCATCAAGAGGGGAGCTGTCACAGCATTCCAGCCCTAAATAAGCTGTCTAATTCCATCCCAGAAAACAATACAAAAATATTTTGGCCACCTCCTTTACTCAGTATTTTCTTCCACATCAATGCATTCTGAAGCAGATCCCAGCTTAGAAAATAATACTACAAGTTTATCTATTTTTTTCTAATCTAGCAAGCTTGAGGTAATAGCTCAATGGATATACATTTTCAAAACTGCTCAAATGTTAAGAGCTGTAAAACAATGTAGTAGAAGCAGTTAGTAATTTTTTTTTGAGGAGCTGGCAGAGCACAGGTAAAATCTGGGAAGCAGAAAAACATTCTGATCCTAAACAAACATGTATGCTCGTAAGACACAACCACTTATGAGACAGGAGGGACAATGTTCTTGTTTCTTAACACTGTTTAAATTATGGTCAGAGAAAATCAGACCCTGGCACTGTTGTGATCACTGTGAACCACAACACTCCATAAAGATAACAAATGCTTAATATGTGACAAGAAAATAGGGCTAAGGCTATGAATAAATTCATATTGATGTCATATCACATTATTATCCCCATTTAATAGATGAAATAATTTAGGCTGAGTTTCTGTAACAAGCTCCAAGTCATATAGCCAGTAAGTGCTGTTACAATAAAATATCAGAATATTTTAAATATCAAACACTTCAGACTTTAAAAGCTGATTGTAGATTTTAATGATGACACTTTCAGTTAGGAAGACTATAACTAAGGATGAACCATGCAGTCTTTAAGTGATATAGAACTAGAGAACTAAGTATGCAGCAGATTATGAAATGTCTAGTTATCCTGAAACTTAAGGCATACCACATGGATTTTTAAATTTTTATTTATTTTTATTTTTTTCAGGGCTGAGGACCGAACTCAGGGTCTTGCATGTGCTAGGCAAGCACTCTGCCACTGAGCTAAATCCCCAACCCCTATTTATTTTTTAAAGGGACAGAGAGAGAGAGAGAGAGCAGAGAGAGAAAAACAGAATCAATTTTATTAGTTTTTCATATGACTTGCATTGCTCTGACACTTGGTTGTGCATGTGGTGCTGGGGTTTGAACCCAGGTCCCTGTGCATGCCAGGCAAGTGCAGTAACCACTGAGACACCACTCCAGTCCCTACCACATGGATTTTTAACACAAGTATTAATCTTATCTTCAATAGTCGAGATTTCTTTTTTCTTTTCTTTTCTTTTTTAAGAGTGAGGGACAGTGAAAGAGAGAGAGAGAGAAAGAAAGGATCAATTTTTTAAATTTAGTTTTTCATATGGCCTTTGTTGCTCTGAGACTTTGTTGTATATATGGTGTTGGGGTTTGAACTCGCATACTAGTGCAGGCCAGGCAAGTTCCGCAAGCGCTTCAATAGCCAAGCCATCGCTCCAGCCCCCAATAGACAGAATTTTAACATTTCCAAAAACACTTATCATGCTTCTAGAAAAAAATAAGAAATATAGTTGGGAAATTTATAAAGTGCATATGAGAAAAGCTAAAGAGAAGCAGTAACATAATGATTAATATTCCAATTATAATATATGCCAACTTAACGAAGTAAGTACAGTTATTAAAAACTAAATGAAGTGTATACCACAAATCAAAATGAGGATACTGTATGTGGATGAAAGGATTAATTAAGCTCTTATTACTAAAAACTCTACTCTTGACAGCAGTCTACCACTACTGGTTTAGGTAGTCTCAGTAGACTGAGCAGAAAATTTCCCAGAAAGAGGAAAAAAAAGCTGTATGTGACAGTATCTGCAGGACAGTATATTCTGGGCATTAGCCACATTATTTATAGTGTTTTGACAGCAACTGAAAAAACAGTCGAAATCCACGTTGGAGGGCTGGAGTGATGGCTCAGCAGTTACAGTGTTTGCCTGGCATGCACGAGGACCCAGGTGAGAGGTCCAGCACCATGTACACAACTGAGTGTCGGAGCAACAAAGACCTGATGAAAAAGTAGAAAGAATTGGTTCTCTCCTCTCTCACTGTCCCTTTCTTTTACAAACAAACGAACAAACAAAAACAAACCAACCCCCCAAAAAAAATCTAGGAGAAAAAATAATGAAGTATTTCATCCACAAGGAAAGTGTGTGTCATATAACACAGGGAAAAGATCTATGGGATATGTTCTGTTGGTATTGATTGTTGCTTAATGAACAGAACCTCCACCACGCCACAAATACTTGCTGGTGACAGAAGGGAGGGTACAGAACTGAGATGTCTCAGGTACTTTTCTGTCTTGCTTTGGCTTTTGGGCTCATTGAATTCACTGAAACACCTTAGTTATAATTTCCACTCTATACTAGCTAACTCAAAGTTAAATCAAAGCAAAACAGGAAAAGCTATTTCTGTCAGAGCTTTGTAAAGTTGTATCTGTATCTTTGAAAATACATCATCATTAGGCACAGATTTGTATTTAAAATGTTGACCATATGAAAATGAGGACAAATTTAACCAAATCATACATTATGCTTTAATTCTACTGAGAAAATTAAAAATATTAGGCTTCCAGAAAAAAAAATCCCATTAATGTAGGGATTTTTTCTGTCTCCACTCTTTCCAACTGACTTATAAAATCAGGGGACATTGAAGAAATAGCAGGGACATTGGCAGCTTATGTTTCCTTCTTTGCTTCACCCTCTGGAATACACAGCTTTTCAAGCAAAGAATGACTTAATCTTTAAATATCAAGATCTCACATTGCAATTACTCATTTAAGAAAAAAAATCAGTATCAGGGGGAGGGTTTTCAAATAAGGTGCTTTTCTGTGACATTTATCCAATTTAAATATAGATCTGGGCATCTTTTATTCACAAACACCCTGTGTTTATGGATACCATGACATCTCTATGTACTCTTACAGCCAACTGATCTGACTCTGCATATAGTTCCATTAGTCTCTTTTAGATGTATTCCTCCTGGTACCTGCTTAACTAAAAATGAACTTCAGTCTTTGTCTTTTCACAAGTTTGACATTTTTGAAGTGTTCAGGTCAGTTACTTTTGCCAGATTTCTTTACTGATCTTTATCAATCGAGGAATATTTCTAAATTAAAGGAGAGTGAACACATATGACCACTTCATTTGACATATCCTTCTGGATTAGGTCCGAGACCCAGAAAAAGTTGAGAAAATTTTGAATAAGGATTCCATTTCAGATGACATAATTATCAGATAACATAATTTTATCAATATTAAGTTTCCTGATTTGGATAACTGTTCTATGGTAACATAAAAGAGTATCTTTGGCCAGAAACAGTGGCACACTCCTGTCATCCCAGCAGCTTGGGAGGCTGAGGCAGGAGGATCAGAAATTCAGAGCCAGCTTCAGCAATTCAGCAAAGCCCTTAGCAACTGAGTGAAACCCTGACTCAAAATAAAAATTAAAAAGTGGGTTAGGACATGGCTCAGTGGGGATAAGCATCCCTGGATTTGATCCCTGGTAACAAAGGAACACTGTGATAGTCTATCATGTGTTTCAGGGAAAAAATTTTTGAGGGTGACAGAGCGAGGTTAGAAAAATGGTAACATTTGGGAATCCAAGTAAAAAATACATGGGACTTCTCTGTCCCTTTTTTGCAACTTTTCTTTGCCGATGATTCATTTCCAACTATTTTTCAACTTTGAAATTATATCAAAACAAAAAATTTAAAAGCTGTCATATTTATACCCCCAAACAGTGAATTTACTGAGATTTTTAGATAGAAAAAGGAGAATGATTCCAAAGCTGAACTCTACGTTTCTTTGCAAAAGTGCTGAACCATTTATTCAAAGAAAGAAGCAGGCAAATTTTGGAAGCTAATGTTATAGGACCTTAAAGTAAAAAAAACGGTAGGAAAAGCGATTAAGACACAATGTGTTTAATTTTTCAAAAAGTTATTCTACTCACTGTCCAATCCAGGATGGCTGATTGTCATTAATGAGATGGATTTTGTCAATGGAGAAGAAATGGCAGATGTGCAGTAAGTAAATCCCTGTTGCTTGGGTCTGTGACATGTCTATAAGGTAAAAAGTGAAAAACATGTACTAAGTATATATTCTAATATTTTCTGATAAGCAAATAATTTATACTCAGATACAACACAGTGTATTAAGGCAGAACAGAAGGGTGTTAAGAGCACCATTCCTAGTCAGACTTAGATTCAAGTCTTCCTCTGCCACTTAGTAGCTCCTTGACTTCTGAGAAGTTACTCAGGTTTTCTCATCTGAAACAGAGTATTCATCCTTTACAGTGATTTTATATTCCTGAGTCTGAAAAATGTTTCATACTTAAATGCTTAATGAACATCTGGATACATGATTTGAAAGAAATGATTACACAGGCAATACCAAAGTATATGTAGTACCTGTTCATTGAAAACCTAAATACCCCATATAGAGATGTAGTAAAATATTAGTAAATTATTCTGATTTTAAAGAGTTGAAAACTGAGATGGAAATAAAAGTGTTTAAAGATCATAAGCAAAACAGCAGAGCATCTGGAAAGAAGCCTAAATCTCTTTTGTTTACTCTTTTATGATGAGACTTATTCTATGTGAACATGAGGGGTGAGTAAAATTTGGTAATTTAACTCTCTGAGTAAATTCATAGCAGCTTCAAGGCCATGTAACGTAACGGCAGAAGTTACTACTCAACACCCCTGAAAGTTGGCCAGTGTCACACTTTGGTGATAAAGGACTCCCTCCCAATTTCTTTAGAGAAAGTTCTTTCTGTTAACTAATGTTAATTATCATTAATCCCTTTACTCTTTAGTAGGATGAAATCTGCCTTCTATGACTCACACATGTTGAAAGGGAAGCAATGAAAATCCATTACTAGCATTAACTCAACTCAACTGGGCCAGACTTCTGATTATTTAGTGCTTGTTCCCTGTGTAACCATGGAATCCAAGGCAAACAGTTATGTTTAATATGACTGTGAGGTCTGAAAAATGACCTCAGTGAAAGGCACAGACTTTCAACAGGAAGTTGGCTGCAGGGGAGTTGTACAGATGAGAGAGATACAAGCAGCTCAAATACCTGCTCTGTTGCACACAAGATGAAACATTTGGGTGAGCAGAGTGTTCCAGGAAGGATATGCACAGCAAGGCCCTAAAATGCTGACATTTATCTAGAAATGTTGACTTTATCTGAAGACTCAATCAGAAGGTCTGTTTTAGAAAGACATCAGAGGTAATTAACATCACTTGCTAAGAGACAGGGTCATCTGTCAAATTCCTGGAAATATCAGTCTCAGAAAAGGTAGCATATAAAGAAACACTAAGAAAATTAAGTTATCTCATTTCTTCATGGAAGCTTGTCTAAAGAAATGGAAAGAAATGAGATTAACAGCTAGGAATTCTGAGTTTAATGTTGTTCAGCAAATAATTACAAGGGACTAGGCAAGTCCCTGAAATGGGCTTGAAGTTCTCACAGTTAAGATCTTGAGATAAATCTGAGGGCACTGACTCCAAGTCTTTGATTCTCTTCATAAATCTACAATTTGGGTGTTTTTTCTGGACTTGTAAATGAATTCCAAAAGATTCTATACACTTGAAATGCAAGTGTATAGATGTTACACTTGATGGTCAACAAAGAATTTTTCCTATTTTCTTCCCTTTTTTCTGTTACCATTAGGCTGGATATACCTAAACCACTTGCTTCAATATGCATATTCTCCCTATTATTCTTTTTTCTTAACTTTTTCTAATATACTTGGCCAAAGTAGAAATTTAAATTTTTTTTTTAAATTGGCAAAATTCCTTTAGACCTTTTGATATGATTTTTCATTAGTCCTAAATTCTTTTTATTCATCAGGACTGAAAATAACTCTTCAGTGCCAACTTTATATTTGGTCATGTCATTGCTAGATAGTACGATGAAATGAAGAATTAAATCAAGTCACAACAGATTGTTAGCATTTGTTTAATTAAAAATGTTTCATTAGATTCCTACCCTAACACTCAGTCACTTATTCAAACACATGTTTTACTTTTTTGGGTGCGTTTTATTATAAATGTTTCATTATAAAGAATTAATGGGTATCTCAAATTCTTTCAGAGATTAACCCAAAGTTTCCTGGCCTAAGAGGAGAAAGGAGGACTATGGGTAAGGTAGCATGTTACAAAAGCATAATTCTAAATCTCAACTCAAAAATTCCCCTGGGGATTGGCAAACGTGGTATACGACAATGAGGAGTCTAATATTTCAAGAACTAAGTAAAAGTCACTTGATATGCTCATGACTTGCCAAGACAGGAGTTTTAACAGTATGGTAACAGGGGAAATTAAGAGATGATTAGGCAGTGAGAAAGAGAATGCAGGAGTATAGATGTTTTCTCAAGAATTCTGGCAGGAACAGAAAGAAAGCCGAGGGACTCAAGAATCATTTCCTGGACAGTGTGGTAAGACAAAGAATTTTTTGTAGGAAGCACAAACTTGGGACATAATGTTTGAGAATTGGGAAATTTAGCAATGACATGTAACATACTTCAAGACTCACTGTACTACTGGGGTGATAAAAGGAGAAGAAATTTGACTGAAAATTCTAGATACTTTCCCAATTCTACCAAGTTTGCTTTGATGGAATATTTAAGTCTATGCAGATTAATGGTAATTTTAATTAATAAAAAGAGCTAAAAATTTGCTTCAGTGCTGGATCCAGTACATACTATTAATGGACAAATAATCACAGCTACTAGCCTTATACTAACAGAGATATGCCTTCTGTTTCCAAATATGAGCTAACATTTTGGGAATTTTTTTTTTTTTTTTTTTTAAGCAATATATAGCCTTACCTGCTGATCAAACATCCTACGCTCTCGTTGGTCTGACTCCAGATCCTCTTCTGAAAGTGACATCAAAGAGTCACCCCTTTCCTCTCCACTGAAAGAGTGTCTGAGTTCTTTGGAATCCACAGGGTTTACTTCTAGAGATGAAGATGGTTTGTTTCCGACACTAGCTCCTCCTGTCAAGCCTTCCAGACTGAAACTGAACACAGAGCACAGGAATTAATTCATTCTATTTGTAAGTCATAGAATAATGAGAAGAGGATACAAAATCCCTTTAGTTACATCTCCCTTGCCCATATTTCTCTGTGATCTAGCAAAACTCTTGTAAGAGCTGGTAACAAACAAGTACAACCTACCTTTCTCCCCAGAGATCTTGGAATGTTAAGAATACTAAGAATCCTCAATCTTTTTACCTCACTCAACTTATCTAAATGTTCAACAAGATAAAATCATTTTCTCACAAATTTTTCAATGTATCAATTTCTCAAAAAATTTTCAATACAAATTTATCTTTACTGTTTTTTTTTGTTTTTATTGACCAGATGTAACTAATCTTTGTCATACTCTAACTTTACTAATGCCAAATTTCACAGAGAAAATATAAGTAACTTTCAGAAGGCAAAGTGGGCAACTTGCCCGTGTATTGGGTACTTTTCTAACTTTATATCCATCTATATTCTAATTGACCTTTCCAACTTTATAGGTATACTTCCATCCAGAGAGCTCTACTGTTACTCATGAGCATTACCATCTGTGCATCCTGGCTGGACAATGACTGCTGACAGGCTTCCTGAGAATTGTTAGTTGCAGACAGGCAATATAACTCTTAATTTAAAAATGATAAAAAGCTATGGCATCTAAGAGTTTCAATTTTTCATCTTGATATGAGTGAAAGAAACAAAAGCAAACAGGGTTTGGAATTTTAAATGGGATCCTTGGGACAAATATTTTGTGGTTTGCAGAGTGAAAAGCATTTTCTGCAAGCAGGAGGCTAGAGAGAGAGAGATTAGTTATCTTCCTTGAGTTTGCTATCTTGAATAACTCACATTTGTTATAACTGCCATGTGAACTTCTTTAAAATAAGTAAGTTCTCAAAATAAAGTTGTAGCGGACCACTTCCTCAGTTAACAGTCAGCTGGAATTGTATTTGGAGGTGTCCTGAAGCTATTTAGTTACCTCTGCTCTGGGAAAACTGTATAGTTAACTGTTACCATTAACACAATTAAGTTCATACATGCCAGACAGAATTTTATCTGGTATTTTTTTGGTTTTATAAATTACTTATTAGGAACTAAAGTCATATATCTCTACTTTCTCTACTGGGTAAATTAAACAATAGGTTTTCTTCATTGTAATATGACAATAGAAATTATGACTAATAATAAGTAAATATGTCTGTAAAACAAATTTCAATACCAGGGATAAGAAGAAAAGAAATTTAGTTTTGTATAGTGAGTTGTTTGAAAAGCTAGAGAAAATCAAGTCTATGTTTACCACAAAACTTGACACTGAAAATATTTTGGTAATTAAATCTGAATGCTCAGTTAAAAGAAAAATACGAAATGAAGTGTTTCTGAATTTGGAATCTGAAGAGATTGTTGGATTTGGATTTAGAAGTCTAACAGAAACAAGTGCATCTTAACAGCTGCCTTGCTCCTCTCCTTGTTTTCCTCAAGTTCTAGGAATCTGAGCAGATCAAAACAAAGAGAGGCGTGGTCTACTATACCACAGAGACAAGTCTGTACAGAAAACACCAAATCTACAGCTCTTGAATCAAACATGATACACCAGGGTACATCGCCTGGCTCCTAGGTCACACCCTGACAAGTGCAAATGAGTAGAGATGCCCACAGCAAGACAATGGAACACTGCTCAAAGACACCGGAGGCTGCTCATATGCATTCTAGCCACACACAAGCCAGCTCCAAGCCAAAAACCAGATGCCATATTTTATAGTTTCCCGTTTGATGGCTGAACACACAATGATACTATACCTTCTGTAATTAAAGTCAGCACCCAGGGCAGCAGAGCACTGTACACCAGAGGGACACCAACTCATACTGGGGATGACATAAAAGGCAGAAACAGAAACAGAGAAAAGAGGAAACAAGTATGGAGTTATTAGGTTTAAAAAGAAACACAGTTAGAGACTGATGGATTTATTTATAATCATCAAAAATTTAGGAATGTAACATTGAAAATTTAGAAAAAGGCTAGAATAAGAGCTATAGAAACTTAAAACTGTTCTATGTTTTTGAAGACTGTGAACTCTTTATAGGTTAATCAGTCCAATTGAAAACCCAAGAATTTCTTCAGACAATCCCCTGGCAAAGAGCTTGCCCTACACATGGCTTCCTCCTCAGACACCCTCAGAAAGACTTTTCTCCTTCACAATTGGGATGATCCCACGGCACCCCACTTCACCCTTACACAGAAGTTCTAATCTAGGACTAAAGGAACAACAGTTAACTGTGCTACTATGGGCTCACTGAGTCATCAGTTTTCTTTTCTACAAGTATTTCCCTCAAGAGTCCAAGTAAACAAGACAATTTATAAATTTTACATGAAATTCAGTCTATGTCACATCTTTAAAAGCTACTTACTAGGCTCTCCTGCTAAAAATTAAGCATATAATAATGGTCATATTTCTTTGGATTTTAACAATCAAGGGATTTTTTTCCCCTTTGAATTCTATAGTACTGAACTGGAAATATCTTTAAAATTTGAAGTTTATATCCATTTTGCCCACAAGATTAAAAATAAGGTTTGACCATCTACTTCCTTTGATTATCCCTGCACAACAGGTACTGAAAAATGGGTTGGAAAGGTTAAACACATATAACCAGCTAAAACAATAACCAGTTGAAAGTATCGGTTACTCTGTAAAGGAAACTGTATCAACAGGTCAGGAATCCCCCCACTCCCACACTTTCTTTGAAACACTTCCAGCACCCTTGGTCAGGAGGTTTTATTAACAAAGGTTATCCTTGGAAAAATATACTGCTGCTCTTTGGGTCTTAAAGTTCTAAAAGATATATTCTTTTCTTTCTAAAGCTGCTGGACAATAGTTAAACCACTCAGTTCCTAATTGCCTTTTGTGAGAGAAGGCCTGCAGACACCAAAAACACCCATCTCAAATACATCTAGTAACTGCTTGATTGTCAAGCAGCTTTTTGGGGCAGAGGATGGGAAATGAAGAAAGTGGTGGGGGTACAGCTTCCCCTATGGCTCTTCTAAAAGGAAATCCTTTAACACAGCATTCAAAAATAATTTAAATGGTACAAAACATTTTCAATCACATTAAACTTAACAATATAAAGCTTATAAGTGCAAAAGCAGGAAGCAGAAATACAGAGCTGAGACACATTTCTGGTAAGTATGATCAGACTGATTTATAATTCACTTGGGTGAACAGAAACAATATATATTTTACAAACAGATATAAGACTTAGAAGTACCTTCTTTGACACTATTAACTTTTTTAAATCTCTAAACTGTTAAAAAATTGGGACAATATACCTAAATATTCAACTTATTGAAAAACAGAACATGGCAAATCAGTTAACTGAACATATGGTGCCAAATAATCATTTTTCAAAATGTCTTTCTACAGTTCCAAACATCTTCTTACTCTTAGAACATAATAATCATGTAGAAGACTGTAAATAAATGTTAAATAAAGAGCAATAGGGACACAAAAAGAGAGTTATAATAGCTTTTCTAAGGATCCACAGGAAACTGCAGATAGTCTATAATATATGCCCCTTCCTTGTAGCAGAAAACTCCTTTATTTTTATTTTTTTTATTTTTTTCCAGAAAGCTCCTTTAATAATCATGATATTTTTGAGAGCATCCTAAATTCCTTAATTCCTCACTTAGTGAGGGTAATATTGAATGGTTCTTCTTTGACTGAGATTTAGGAAGTTCCAGACTTTTAAAAAACAAACACTCCCCCTACTCCCCTGTTGGAATGTTTCAATTTGACACTTTTAAGCTATACATCAAGTTCTTCCTAAAATAAAAAAACATTTCACTTGGGGTGAAACTGAACTTCTTTACGTCTATATGCTAACATAGACCGCATCCAGCAACTTGTCATTCTCCACTGTCATCAGGTGAAGAGCTTTTAATACAAAGGCTGATAAAAATATTTCCAAAGATTTTAAGATTCCTTCTACTAAAAAAGGCATTTAACAAGTTGGTCCCTTGAAGGGCAACTTAACCAAGGACATGATCATTTGAGATTCAAGATAATGTGTGAAATTAAGCTCAATTTTTGGTCTAAAATCTAGAATTAAAGGAAGTGTTCACTTGAAAAAGACAAACATACTTGGCTGATAAATAAAAACACTTCCTTACAAATATCTCTTAACAGTAACAGAACAATACCTCCCAAAACAATGGAAGAAAGACCTCTGTACTTTACTGTTACTTTTATTAGGTGAAAGAAATTGTAGGTTTTGGCAAATTTGAAGCAAAGCAACACTTTTGTGACTAGAAATAACTTCTGAGCTTATAAATCTCTTGTTTTTAGCTTCAAATTTTTACCTAACTTAATAATTAAGGAATTCAAAGACTGAGAGACCAGCTTATGCCTCTTAATTGCTTTCTGAAATGACAACATCAAAATAGAATTGAAACCACTGGGTAACCAAAGAATAGTCTTCCGTGGTACTATTAAAGAGTATGCTGAAAATATTTACGACCTATGTGTAAACACACACACATTTCTGATTCTTCTTTTCTACAGAGAAAAATTTTAAAAAGTATTCATCAGGATCCATTATATAGGCACAACACAGAAAATGCCTTGAATTCTCCAAGGGAAAGCTGGGTGAGACCCTATTACTATCAAAGTCATCTGAACCAATAAGCCCAAGATAAAAAAATGTATCTAAAAAAATCTTAAGATAAAAGAATATGAAAAAAACTTTAAAGAAATTATTTCATATGGAAAGGATATAAGCAATTAATAAGTACTGATATTTTATATGCCTGAATTAGAAGTGATGTTATTTAAAAATAGAATGTCCTTGGGGATTGGGAGGTACAGTTCAGTGGTAGAGCTCTTGCTTAACACCCAAAAGGCCCTGGGTTTCATCCTTAGCACTGAGGGCCAGGGAGGGGGAGAGGCAGAAAGAAAAAAAGATAATCTAATTATGGGTTAAGCAGGATAAAATGCTTGTTAGTATTGCTCAGAGGCGACATGGTTAGTCCATCAAGTTTGTGAACTCTGTACCTTCTCCTATGAATGGGAGGTCTCCTGACAACATCCCCAAGAACTCGCATTGAACTGAAAATGAATGGTGGAAGAGGTCAGTGATGCAGGTGAAACAAAATGTGGTACAAATGCATGAAATAAACAGACATCACACAGGGAAGAGATAATCCCCAAAGACAAACAGCACAGGAAGTAAGAAAATGAAAGAATGTGGAATGAGAAAAATATCAGAACCAAGAAGGCCTGACAATTTCTGTGGAAGGTTACTTTGCTCTCTCCTTGCTCTAAGGAGTTAATGAAATGACAACTTTTGAAGTTTATTACATTACAAAAGTGAAAGGATGAGGGAAAAAATGCCATTCAAAATTTTAAAAGGTTTTTCTTTTAAAATTCAAGTAACACTACATGCAGATAAACATCATAAGAACATGGCTCAGTGTGTTTCAGGGCTTGCCTGGCAAGCATGAGGAACCAGGTTCAAACCCCAGCACCACGTACACAACTAAGTGTTGGAGCAACTAAGGCCATGCGAAAAACTAAATAAAGTTGTGTCTCTCTATGTCTCTCTCACCGTCCTTCTCTATTTAAAAAAAAAAAAAATCGTAAGGACTAGTCAAACTATTAAAGTGATATTTAAAATTTAATTATCATTCCATTATTTTCAGAAGTATTGAGACAGTGGTACTATGTAATCCTCAGTGCTAAATTTGAACAGGCAATCCCATGACATACAGGTTGAAAATATAAATAATTTAAGTTATAGTGTTCTAATCTCAGCTCAGTTTTAAGATCACCAAGAAATCTTGGGCATATCATTTAATCTGAGCTTCAAGTTCCTCATCTGCACTACATGACACACAAGTCACATGTAGCTCTGAAATTAAATCATAATCCATAAGGGGTATAAAGAAAAATGAGTTTATATGTAAAATAAACCCTTGTTCCTTAATGCTGCCTGCATCTAATACAAGGGTGTTACTCTTTCTTCAGGGAGAAAATTCTAGCTGCAGGGAATCATTCCCCATGTCCTCATATATATATATATATTTTTTTTACTATGTGAATGCTTTTGGAAAATATAGCAATGTATAAAACTTAGAAGGAAAACATTTAGAAGCTGGACTGTATATAAAACCTATAATTTCTTTTTGGTACTAGGAATTGAACCCAGAGGTGCTTTATCACCAAGCCATCTCCCCACCCCTTCCTATTTTTTATTTTGAGCCAGGGTCTAAGTTACTTAGGGCCTCACTAAATTGCTGAGGCTGGGCTTGAACTTGCAATCCTCCTGCCTCAGCCTCGTAAATCACTGGGATTACAGGTATGTGCCACCATGCTTCGCTAGCCTAGGATTTCAAGTATACAAAAAATAACACAGCAGATAAAGAACACAGCTTATTTTTCAGGTCAGCATTCTGATTCCCAACATGGAATAACATGGGATTATAGAAAGAACATTTCACTAAGACACCAGAAACTTAGATTTGACTGACCTTGGGTAAATGAGGTAAACTATCTGCATCAGTCTTCTCTGTAAACACAGGGCTAATACCATGTGACTCATGGAGAGGATTAAAAAATTACATGAGATAGTATGTTACAAAAGAAGTCAGAGAAGACTACTAAACTGGGAAAGTATAGGGAGTGGCTGAGAACTCTACGAAAGCAAAGACTTTACCTTGTTTACCGCTCTATGGCCAGAACCTAGAAAAACACAGCACCTAGCATATAATATAATACCAAAGTACTCAATATACATTGGCTGAATAAAAGAATAATTAATTTGATTAGATTACATAATGAGAAAGTAGATGGATTTTTAAAAATAAGCAAATAACTGTTTCAGCCGAGTTGTTTACATCAATTGTTTTTAAAACCCCCTCAGTCTCCTCTCTGAGGAAAACTAGGTCTGGTGTAAATATACCCTGGTAAATACAGTAGGCACTAAGTACCTGTTCTCTACAAGAAAAACTCCTGCTTGAATTAATCTAGGTAGCCAGTGGTTAGAAGCCCAATCTAACTTATCTGCTGTATAGGCTGTTGCCAAACTGAAGGGCTAAGACTAGGCCACACTTGTAGAAATCCTCAAAACTATACAAAACTTGCAGAAATACCAACAACATTAAGGTATAGCAAGAGTCTTATGCTCTCTTGAGGATTAAATACTGATTATTTAGACTTCAACTAACTTTCTGCATTAGAAACAGAAGGATTTAATTCTCATGAAGTACTCTGAATAACTGAGATGTGTTAGGACTATTAGACTTCATGCTTACTTCTTAAAAATTGACAAACTATTCCCTCCAGTATTTCTTCTTCTTCTTTTTTTAATAGAGTGACAGTGAGAGAAAAAGAGTGACAGTGAGAGAAAAGGAGACAATCTATTTAGTTTTTCATGTGGCTTTCATTGCTCTGACACTGCTGCGTATGTGGTGCTGGGGTTTGAACCCACATCCTTGCGCATAGCCAGGCAAGCTCTGTAACTGCTGAGCCACTGCTCCAGCCCCCCTCCAGTATTTTCTAATTCATGAATTTCATTAACAGATCTGACAAGAATAAACATCATCATTTACTATAAACTCACTAAATGACAGTCACATTTCAGTTGATTATTACAACTGAACACTGATTATTACATTCTGAAAGGTTAATGTTTTACAGATGAGAAAATTAAAGCTCAAAGTGGTCAAATGACTTGTCCAATGTTACCTACATGTGAAGTTATGGAGCTAGTGTTTGAATATAGATCTTCTCTATTCCAAAGCCCATATTATTTCTTCTATATCATGGTGTCTCCTAAGATCTATTACTGATAATAATATTATCAAATCAGAAACTTCTCAAAAATAAGCAGACACTGAGACGACAAACGAATGGGTTCTCATCTCACCTCCGGTGGTTTATTTCTGCATCACTGGCTGCATTCTTCCCAGGACCCCAACTGTGTCTCCGGAATGGGGACAGAGAGCGCATGGAGCTCCTCAGGACAGAACAGTTTGCAGGCACTTCAGTGATGCTGTCCATCTCCTCCTCTTCCATTTCCCCAGAGCCAGGAGGCTCATTCTCACTCTCTCGACCTTCAGCTCCCTCTCTATGGCTGTAGAAGCCCTCAGGGCTTTGCTGGTCTCTAAACTTGTTTAACTTTGAAATCTGAGGGAGAGAGACATCACTGCCATGAGAAGAATGTTGATCCAGGGAAGCTGTGTCATCAGTAGAAGAAATGGATCCTGTGGTATCACAGACCAACTGCTCTTCCTCGGGCTGTAATGCAGAGAAAGTGCATAAAGTTGAAAATGGCAAGACAAGGAGGTACTCTCAGTTACTCCAGGGCAAGCCAATGGCTTCACAGTTGATCTGAGGTGGACAAGGGCAGAGATTTTGTTGTTTAAAGCATCACTGAAGTTGGGTTCAAATACGCTTGGCCTCCAGTAAAGAAACGTTCTAAGTCTTTCTCCTATCATCGCACTAGAGGTACTAGAATAGAAGTACAGGAAAAAGTTCTTAGGTTTAGTTCTTTCAGTCAGTACCATCAATTGAAATGAAGGGAACCATTTGTCTCTGGGCTTTCAGATGTATGAAAACTTTTAATTCATATAATAGATTTAATTTTTTCAAAAGCATTAACTGAAACAAAGCAGTCTGCATGGGTACAACAATAATGTGGTAAAATTAATATTCCAAAACCAAGTACATGTTTTTAGATGTTTTGAAAAACTACAGAATAGCTTCTGATGGCACCTTAAGCCTGCCGCCAATATCAAAACAGAAGAAAACTGTTGCAGCTTCTCATTTCACTGAGAATTGGCTCAGTGTTATGAAGCCAAATCACACACAAAACAATCAGCTCTAGCAAGAGGGTCTTTGATAAAATGACAATGTTCTTTCCCTGGCCAACCTCTAGAACCTAACAGGGACTGGGCAAGTTTTAGTCCTAATTGCATGACATTCCCTATTTCTTGGTGAATCAGATGAGCATTTCACAGCATACAAAAGGCTTAAAGATTTTTTTTTAATTTATCTAGGAGATGCATGATCACACTCTCAAGTTACAGATGCAGGCATTGTCTTAACGTTTGTATTTTTCTTTTTCTTTTTTTTTTAAGGAGAGAGAGGGAGAGAGGGAGGGAGGAAGGGAGGAAGGGAGGGAGGGAGAAGGACAGTGAAAGAGAGAATCAACTTTTTTTTATTGAGTTTTTCACATGGCTTTCATTGCTCTGACAGTAAGTTGTGTACATGGGTGCTGGGGTTTGAACTTGTGTACTTGTGCATGCCAGGCAAGCGCAGTAACCGCCGAGCCCCCGCTCCAGCCCCAACGTTTGTATTTTTCGCTCTTGCAGGATAAGGAACAGAGAATAGAGAAAGGTATGCTGTGATTTCCAACCCTCCCCCTTCACAATACATTTCTAATGAGCTACTTGATTCAATGCTTTAATTGAAGAAATATATGATTCTTATAGAAAGATTTTTAAAAGTATGAGAGCTAATGAGTTCTTTCAGCTTTGAAATAGAAAACAAGCTGTCTATTGGAACGAGCTTTTTGTTTTGTTTTATTTTATTAAAGGTTTAATATAAGACTCATGAGAAAAAGCATACTACTTTCTAAAAGTACCTGTGTACCTTTTGACTGGATCTCACCAGCTTACTATTGACGCCCCTCCTTGCCCATTCTGTAGACTCCAATTTGCTACATTTTTTTTTTAAGAGAGAGGGACAGTGGGGGGGGGTGCATAGAATCAATTTTTTAAAATTTAGTCTTTCATGTGGATCTCATTGCTCGGACACTTGGCTGTATATGTGGTGCTGGGGTTTGAATCTGCATACTCGCACATGCCAGGCAAGCATCGCAACTGCTGAGCCACGCTCCAGTCCCGCTAGATTGTTTTTTTAAATGTGTGAAATGAGCTTGAGACAGAAAATGTAATAGGGTCGTAGGACAGGTCAAGAAACAGAGACCCAAGACTGTCTAATGGACTCTCCTAAGTACCCAGGCAGTGAGAAGCAGAATCAAGACTTGAAGCGAGGCTCATTTCAACTCAATCTGCCCTATTCTGTTATCTTAATCATCTTTAAAAACCCAATAAGGACAAGATCTCTGAGTCAGTATCAGAAAAGTCCCTTCATTGTGTCAAGCTGCAAAATATATTTCACCAAGTAAATTCTCAAGTATGATAGCTATTATTTTAAAATAAAAATCACTGACAGTTCTTTTTAAGTTAATAAGGGAGTCATGTGGCTGTTCTAAAGGGTTCCTATTCATGGGGACACTCTCCACAGAGAAAGAAAATGTAAATGGTCTTAAATATAACTGTAGAGAACAGTTGTAGAATGTTAGCTTTTTCACTGTATTGGGTTGAACAGTGATGTTATCAGAACGTGACCTTATTTGGAAATAGGGATTTTGCTGACATAATTAGTTAATATGGGATCACAGTGGAGTACAGCTGGCCCTTGATCCAACATGAGTGGTATCCTTATGAGCAAGGAAGAGATAAAGAGGAGAGTGATACAGGAGAATGCCACCTGAGGACTGAAGTGGAAACTGGACAACCCATGGAATGCCAAGGAGTGCCCCAAAGCTCTGGAGTCTAGGAGATGCATAGAAAAGATTCTCTCACAGCATCTGGGATCAAAGCAACACAGCAGACATGCTGATTTCTACAACTGTGAGAGAATAAATTTGTTCTTTTAAGCCATCCCTCCCCCTCCCACCCCAGTGCTTGGGATCAAATCCAAGGTCTCACACATGCTAGGAAAGTGCTCTATCACTGGGATACATCCCCAGCTCTTGTAATTTTTAACAGCAGCCCTAGAAAATCAACTATGTTCACCTAGTTCCTCAAATTTATATTTCTCAAAAGAATAGCAGGGGACAAACAGAATGGGCATCAATAAGCAAAATGCGTGACAAGCTTGTTTTACTACCCATAAGAAACGCACCAAAGGCAACAAAAACTTGTGGGTTAGCTTCCATTTACCATGTGTTCTTACAGGTCAGCTCCTCTCAGTTTGGAAACGACTCACAGACAGTAGAATAGGTGCTTCTTCACTTTGGCCTCTAATCTATCTTGAAAAAATGACTTTGAATTTTGCTAAAATGAAACTCTCATTCCCAAAACATTAAATCAAACTGGGAATTTTTATTTTTATTATTTTTTTTAAGAGAGAGAGGCACAGTGTGAGAGAGCGAGAATTATCAATTTTATTTAGTTTTTCATGTTGTTTTCCTTGCTCTTGTCACTTCATTATACTGGGGTACGAACCTGGTCCTTGTGCATGCCAGGCAAGCACCATAACTGCTGAGCCACTGCTCCAGTCCCCAGACTGGGAAAATTTTTGATAGCCTGTTTATACATTTTAAAAAGAAGAGTTCTGTCTAGAATATATACTCAACATAGCCTTTTCCCCTTTTGTGTGCTATGACATTTCCTGGTGTGTATTTTTAACTCTGATTTCACTGAAAAACAACCAGGAGTCATTACAATAACTGACTTTTTTCAGTCCTACAATCCTGATAAAAGTAAGGTTCACATAGTGTAATATTCTCACACCCATGCATTTTTTTCATTTATTAGATGAATACAGAGTTACAATTGCGGAGGAAACATTATCAAACATTCAAGAACAAATGTATATATATACTTAGTTATCCAAGGCTAATGCCATGTCATGGATGCCCAGCTTGGGTTCCCCATGATGCTGTTTCCCCTCAGAAGAACCCCTGAGTTAAATGGATATCTCGTGGAGGTCAGAGATCTCCTTCTGAGATGATTTCCCCATATTACCACCCTCCAGTCTCCTAGCTATTCATCCTAGGCCCTCCCCCCACCCTGTCCCCCACCCTACGCCTCCAGGTATCCTAGGCAGTCATCCCCCTACTGCGTTAAGAATCATACAATTTGAAGTTATTATTAGCTTAGCCATTTAAATTACTGCTTCCTGATGTATTCTAGCTTCCACAGATGAGAGAAACCATTCGTCCCTTGAGTCTCTGAGATTGGGATACTTCACTTAGCATAATTCTTTCCATCTCCATCCATTTGATTTCAAAAGCCATAATATTGTCTTCTCTAATGGCCAAGTAGTATTCCATTGTATATATGTACCAAAGTTTTTGTATCCACTCATCGAGTAAGGGGCATCTGACATTCATGCATTTTTATTATATTATCCAAAAAGGGAAAAGCAGGACAAAATTCAGAAATTAAAACTGAGTTCAACTATTAAATACCAAGGAAAGTAGTTTTCTTCAATGAGAGACCAAATCTAAAGAAGGTTCTAAATTACTTTCTCCCCAACACTTTTATATGTTCTCCAACACCATAATGTTTTTCTTTACAACGTCCCTGTAGAACAGAAAAGAATGGCCAAACCAGAAATCAAATCTAGAATATAGTCATGGTCTTTCTATAGCTAGTTACATTGGCTATGGATAAGTAAGTTTTTCAGGCTGCCCTTCCATCTAATATGAAAGAGTTAAACAGATGATCTTTAGATCTAAAAGAGGTTAGTTATTAGTATAAGGCCTTTTGAAAGGTACCATCCATTTAAACCATGAATGATAGAAAACAGAAAACAAACTTTCTGTAAATTTTCAATTTTTTAAAAACAGAATTTCTTTCCAGTCCCTGAATCTATTTAGTGATGTTCTTAGAGTTACCAAATAAAAGATTGAAGATATATTACTTCTCCCAATTGTCTCTGCTCCCTTACAGACACAAATAGTGGGGTTGGGGGAATTTGTTTTTCCATTTATATATTAGAAGAAGAGAAAAGTTGTGACTTCTGACATATAAGAGTGTTCCATGCCTAAGATCCAAAGTCCCTGTTAAGGGTTCCTAAGTTATGAATCAGTGTTTCCTTAGAGAGGTGATTTATCTTAAAATGTCTGCTAATTAAATGAGAGGGCGTTAGAATGTTGTCCCTGCCTGAAGGAGTCAGCTGACTCAAGATATCTGATTTATATGGAATTATAATTAGGTGGCATTTCTAAGTTTTATAAGCAGATGACCGAAACTTAATTTGGATTTTTTGTTCCCGTCTTAAGATGCAGTTTAAAGGTAGGGGTGTATTAAGAACAGAGCGGGACAGAGAAATAGAGGAGACCTAGAAAGGTCAGACATAAGAGAGAAGATGTTGGTGACAGTTAGGTATAAATGTGGAAAAGGGGTAAGTAAGACTGTGTCTATACCTGAGATTGACACAAATCCTTTCTTCCTTGAGTTTTCACAATTCATTTTCCTCCTGTACACAAGAGGGTTGAAATAGGTATTTTTTAAAAAAGTATCATATTTACCATCAGGGAAAAGCTTGTCTAATCCTAAAAATCTGCAAAAGACATCAGGCCAGCAAAAAGCAGAGAGAATGCTTGCAAAGAAAAGGTCCTC
The DNA here is from genome assembly GCA_004027875.1 of Aplodontia rufa. Taxonomy (NCBI): domain Eukaryota; kingdom Metazoa; phylum Chordata; class Mammalia; order Rodentia; family Aplodontiidae; genus Aplodontia; species Aplodontia rufa. Next base: position 27,822 of record PVKS010019587.1, read on the forward strand.
CAAGCAAGACAAAGCAAGAGTGTGGCTGTTCTTTACAAGCCTTAAATGGACAGCTCCAGCTTGAGGGGCAGAAACTGAGTTCTAAAGTGACTCTTCTGCTTAATTTCAGACAAAATAAACTGGCAAGATTTAACTAATCATATAGCTAAAAATCAACGGAAAAGGCCAAATGAAATGATATGTTTTCTACATAAAGTCTTAAATGCTATCACTATTCTTAAATAGTAAGTAGTATTAAACAAAAAACAATGACAAACAATAATTATTAGCTACTGATTTACATGCCAGGTTTATAGTATTTGGAATTATTCCTCTTAATCCTTCTATTTGATTTTGTAAATATTCTGATTGAGAAAACTGAGGATCAGTGAATTTAAATGATTAACTCAAGATTCTAATTTAGTCTTAGCTAAGAGCCAGGTGCACTTTTTTTTTTTTAAGTCCTTTAGGTGATTTTAGGTACAGCGAGAATTGAATCCTACTGCTATAAAACTATAGCACTGTTACCTAATGAAGGTGTGGTTTCCAGGTTATATACAGAACTCTACTTTAACAGCAACTAATATATTTTTTTTAAAAGGGCAAAAAGATTTGAACAGACACTCCACAAACGAAGATATACAAGTTGCCTATTAACACAAGAAAAATGTGTTTACAATACCACTAGTTGTCAAGGAAATGCATATCAAACCCATAACAACATACTACTACATGGACACCAGAAATACTAAAATCAAAACAATTATATATGTTGGTAAGGATGTAGAACAACTGGAGTTCTCATATATCACTAGTGAGAATGTAAAATGGCACAGTTTGGAAAATGGTCTGTATCTCATAAAACTAAATCAGCACCTACCATATTCTTTAACAATTCCATTTCTAGGTTCTTACTCAAGAAATGACATTATATAGATTCCATTTACATGGAAAAACTAATATGTGATGGGGGGAACTGCTGTCTCTGGAGGGTTTGAATGGAGACTGGGAAGGAACAAATATCCAAAGTGATATTCACAGTATATGTATCTTGATGTGGGCTTAGGTTAAAAAGTGAATGAATGCATTTATCAAAAGTCATTGAACTGTCAAGATCATACATGTCAGCTGGGCACAATGGCATACTTCTGTAATCCAAGTGATTCCAGAGGCTGAAGTAGAAGGATTGAATGTTCAAGGCCAGGGCTGGAGGGTTGGCGCCGGCGTACAGCGCTTGGCTGGTATGTGGGTTTAAATCCCAGCATCACAAAAACAACTAAGTGTTGGAAAAACAAAAACCAAATGAAAAAAAAAATTGACTTTTTTTCTCTCTTAAAAAAAGAAAGTTAGTTAGTTCAAGGCCAGTGTCAACAATTAGACCCTTAGCAACTTAGTGAGACCCTGTTTCAAAACAAAAAAATAAAAAGGGACTGGGAATATAGCTTTGTGTTAAAATTGCTCCTGGCTTCAATTCCTAGTACCAAAAATTAAAATTAAAAAAGACTACATTTCTTTTTATGTAAACTTTACAAAAAGAAAAACCGAAAACCCAACTATCGACATAGAATTCTAAGTGCTTAGAGGTGCAGTGTACTGACATATTTGTAACTTATTTTGAAATGCAAAATGGTGGTAGACAGAATGTACAGAAACAAAGTTATGTAAGGAAGTAAATGCAATAAAAAGTTAACTGGAGAATCTGGTAGGTGGATATATGGCTGTTCGTTGCATAATTTTTCCACTTTGCTTTGTGTTTCTGTGTTTTGATAATATGTTGGGGAAAAATGCCTGCTTGGCTTTCTCAACCAGAGCTGCATTATGCACAAGATACATACATATACAGAACTATAAAAATTATATAACATATACACAGAAAAGCAAAAACCGCTACACACTTTATATCTTATTATTACACCTAAAGGAATCAAGCTTAATATTGCCAAAATCTTGAATTTTCATTAATTTATTCACTCAAATATTTATTTTTATTATGCTACTGCTATGTGCCTTGGGGGAAAAAATCACAGTCTATTACATACTATAATCACTTAATCCATTTATGTACAAAATTTTATATAAGAATCATAAATACTAAATCAGAGTGGCCTAAGATCATATATTTTATCATAGTCTCTCTCTTTCTTAGTTACTGCCAAAAAGAATTTCAGGATTTCTTCTCACTTAAAAACAAATTGTAAAATTTATGCTGCTGATCTAAGGAACAGAAAGTCCTTTGGAATCCACAAATATTCATAAGGTAAACATGAAGCTCATAACACTCACTAAACAGTCCCATTTGATGGGAGGTATATCTGATGGAAAGACAAGGTTAAGGTGAATAGTTTGTGAGAAACACTTCAGGCTATTAAAGAGCTCTCCTATAAGACCACAGTCACATAAATGGCTGCAGGAAGTGACCTAATGCACCGCTCACTTGTGGTTCCCAGAAAAGAATGTTGCAATGTCTTGCCCACAGATTATATTTTTAGAGAATGGAGAAAAGAGGGTTAAAGCCCTCGGAAGAGAATGGCGGAAAGCAAGGCTAGGCCCTGGGAAGAAACTGAAAGATTCTGTTATTGCACAGTCCATGTATGGACAAACACTGAGGGAGACTTCTAAGGAAGTAGCTGATGACCTGTCTATCATGATTACATTTTCATATCACTGGCTTTAAAAGAGGTTTTTAGAGACTGAAAGCACCATAACATAACATGAACAGATTTTACAGTCAGGCCTAGGTGTAAATCTCAATTCTGTTACTCAGCTGCTCAGTAATTTTGGATTAACTTCTTTACAAAGCAGAGCCTCTATTTCCTCAAGGATACAAACACCAGAGTTGCTGGTCAAGGCCTTATGTTGATATTAGTTTTTCTCCCTTCTTTTCCTTTTACAAGTAGTATGCTCTTGGTTTTATTAATGCCAAAGAAAATATTTACTGAAAAGCCTCTCTCAGTAACAAACAACTCTGGGAGAGTACAATCAAATTTTTCTAAATGAAAGCAACTCCATTTCAGGAAAAACTTTTTACTATTAAGATTTCAAGCCAGGTGTGATGGTGCACATCTGTAATCCCAGTGACTTGGTAGGCTGAGACAGGAGCATCTCAAGTTCGAGGCAACCTCAGCAACTTAGCAAGACCCGGACTCAAAATAAAAAAGGACTGGGGATGTAGTTCAGTGGTAAAGCACCCCTGGGTTACAACCCCAGCATCCCCCTCAACTCAAAAAAAGATTTCAGAACAAATGAATAGTTAACAAATCTCCACGTATCGATGATCCAGTTTTATTCATTATCAGTGTGCCCACTTTAAAGTTGGAACTTAGAAATACCACCCAATGTGTTTTCCTCAGACAAAAGCAATGTTTTTAGAGACATGTATATATACAATGATATTCCCGCAGTTGGAACAGAAGTTCCTTACAATTAAAATCTCAAAGGTACAGTGGACATTACCCAAATTTTGATATTTAAATAACCATATTGGTTTCCCTCTTTCTAAATAATTTCAGAGATGGACCAAATGTCCCAATGTATGCAGTTTTTACTTCAAAGAATCCCTTCAGTCAATATACTATGATTAATGACAGAAATCCTAAAGTTTGTACCATAAATCTTTCCAAGGACCTTCGGAAGATAACAAAAGAGAAAGGAACAAGGTGGAAAGGGTTGGGAAACAGCAAATCAGAATAGGAGAGTCGCTAGACAAACATAAAGGGAAGTTATACAGGGTACATTCACAGAGGCTTTGTATGTTCCAGACCAGAATGCACAAACTTTATGTCTTCATTCTTATACTACAACTTCTAAATGCTGGAGCTGTGGGTCTTCAATTATGGTACGTGCCTGGCATGTGCCAGAATGCAGGTTTGAACCCCAGCACCATGTACAGAACAAAGTGTCAGAGCAACAAAAGCCACATGAAAAACTAAATAAAATTGATTCTTTCTCTCTGTCCCTCTCTCTTAAAAACAAACAATAAACAAAAAAAAAACACTTCTAAAACAGAATCACTTTGCTCTCTTGGATAACTTAATCACCCACTAGCACAACTGTTCTCCCCACTTTTCCAAATTCATCTTAAAACGAGAAAGAACTGTCTTCTTTAGAGTTGCCACAAAGTTTCTGCCCCTCCACCCCATCACCACTAAGAAAACCAGTTGTGGCACATAATTTGAGTACTATCTGCCCTCTCTGCTCTGGGGAAGCCCTCTACCCTTCTTATGGGACAAAATAACTTGCTGCAAGAAGAAACAAGCAAACGGTAGGAAAATGCTCCCATTCCCCACTTCCTTAGTCTTAAATCATATGCAAACATAAACTGATTCATGTGCAGATTTTTCACTACGGAGAAAGCTTGGATCCCTTAGCAGAGATCTACAAAGTTCCAATTAAGCAGGCTGGATGAAGACTGGTGATATCACCAGGCTCAACAGCAAGTTTCAGGCCTCAACACATTTATCAGAAATGACTCTATGGTTAGTTTATACATATGACATCATACAGTCTAAGCTATGGTTCCTCCTGTCCAAGGAAGAATTTTCACTGTCATCTTTTATTTAATTAATTCTAAGGGAACTTTCATGCCTTTGACTTCAATGCAAGCTTCAAAATTTGCATGTAAACCAGCTACAATTTTGCAGAAAATAAATTTGGTCAATACCTTTTCCCAAGTTCTGGCAATACCATTTCCTTTTTCAATCCCCAGTTCTGGCAATACCATTTCCTTTTTCAATAGGGAATAGCTAAACTCCTTAATGGCAAGTGAAGTTTATAGGACTAGATGGCTCACAATTTACTAGCAGGAGCCATGTGTTAAAGGGAACAATATGCCTTGAGAAGACAATGAGTACAGGAGAAAGAACAAGATGAAAAAGATTTAAGGCAGGCCACAGGGAACATGAGAGTCACTGGATGAAAATGAAAGGGAGGTACTCCAATACCTTTGAGAAGATGATGCTGTCCATTTCATCACTGCGTGAATCAAAGAGGTCAGAATCCCTCCCAGATTCTCTCTGAAGTATACCTTGTTTTGAGCCACATACTCTGCTCAGTCCAACATTCAAGAAGTTCTCACATCCTGAAAAAGAAAATTTATTCAAATGATAACTTGAAAACATTTTTCTCTTTCTTTTTATCCCAGCAATTAGCCTTTTTCCTCTCTTGCTTTTCCCCCTTCTTAGGTATCAAGAAGCGAGAAAGGAGATAGCAAAATTAATAGCTTTCAGTTCTGCTTCTCCAATCCTAGGCATCTGATGTATTTACTATAGGCTGTTCATGAGTTTGTCATATTTATGTAAAGTAAAGAAAGAATGATGACATAGAGCCATATTCTACCTAAATAGTAATGCTTCCTCATGGCAGCAACGGAATATTTCTCTTTTGACACCAAAATCTGAAGTCCATTACTAAGAAATTATGTGATAGGGTTTGTGGCCAATTTCTGTTTACAGACTAAAGTTGTTCCTTGAAACTTATTACCTTTTCAAAACAGTGGTATGAAGACAAACATAAGTGTACCAAATTTGTGGGTTCTACTAAACAATAACAAGTGTAATTTAACTTTTCCTCCCTTTAAACAGATCTTACACTAGGAGAATAATGTGCTGAAGCAGAAAAATGCATCATCTGGTATCTGTTTTCTTTTTTTTTTTTTTTTTTAAAGAAAGAGGGACAGTGAGAGAGAGAGAGAAAGAGAGAAACAACTTTATTTAGTTTTTCACATGGCCTTAGTTGCTCCAACACTCAGTTGTGTACGTGGTGCTGGGGTTTGAACCCGGGTCCTCAAGCTTACAAGGCAAGCTCCGAAACCGCTGAGCCACCGCTCCAGCCCCCCTGGTATCTGTTTTCAATTCAATAACTAGGATGGAGACTGATGAATGAGAGGAGGGGTCCATGACAGAGCTATTATACTCGTACATGAAGAGTCCTCAAGACTTAGCCTGAAATTAGCCAATTATTTAACACAATTCTCTATTAACTTTGTGAACAAGAGGGACATAAAATCTGCTAACAACAGGATTGAAAAGACTTAATACATGGAATCTAAAGGCTCCTTCACATATGAGTTCTGTCATGGATCCCTCTTCTGGCTCCGCAGAGCTTGTTACTGAAAACATGCCAGATGGTGAATCCAAAAATCAACTAGTAGGTAGACATTAACTTCCTTGAAGTAGATTTGAAGAGTGATACCTACCAACAGAGTAAGTTATTTTAATGTTTGATGTGTACAGGCATACATACATACTTTTTATCAAATCTGTAGGTGACACCAAGTGATAAGGGGACAGAGTAGTAAGCCAGTATACACAGCAGTTCATGAAAACTCTACCCAAAAGTTTTGGTTCAAAGTAAATTCAAGAAGAGCTGATAATACAAAGTGATGGTAAAATAAACACACACACCCGAAGAATTTTAGGTCCCACTGACATTCAATGTACTGGAATCCAAAAGGGGGATGGTCCTGTCATTATAAGCTATCCAGAACACACCACACATTAGTATGCTTATTTCTAGATGACATTTAAGTTAGAATACTGAACAAAAATGTGTACATGGTAATGAGATCACAACAGTAAAAACAAATATGCTACACTCAGCTGGGGCAGGAGTTTGCAGAAAATGTCCCTAAGGACTGCAGTAGATGCCCTCTATATTCTTCTAGAGAGGAAACAAAGACCACTCAGTATAACTAGCAGAGTTTTACCATTACAGGACCTTGGGGAGACCTCATAAAATAATAAATGGCACTTTACCAGGAGAGTTGGAGCAGAGACTAAATGACTATGTCAAGATATTATTGAAAATATATCTACACAAAGGGAGAAGTGTGGATTATACTAGGTAACTTCCAGTGACTCTTCTGATTCTTAGGTTCTATGCTAGAATGGTGTGTGTGTGTGTGTGTGTGTGTGTGTGTGTAGGAGTGGGAGAAAGAAAGAAGGCAAGAAGGAATTGGATGGGGGGAGAGAGAAGGGTGGATGTAGAGATAGAGACAGACAGTGGGAAGTATATCTAAATTAAGTAATAGTTCCTAATCAATAACATCATTTACCTTCAGTCAGTCAGATAAGTTCTGACAAAAGAGACATTAAATCAGTATAGAATTGCTTGTTGGTAAAACTATGTTTTCTATAGTTAGGCATTTGGCTAGGTACTAGGGAGCATCCAAATAAAAATATGGGGGGGTTATATCTGTGGCAGAAATGAACATATTAAGAGACAATTTCACAGAATTGTATAAAGGATGTCATACAAAACGAGTCAGGGCTGTAGATTAATCTGAAAATCTTAAAGTTACAAATGATCCTATAGTTGATGGACTATTTCAGACGAGTTAGTTCAATGGGAATAGGTTTGCCTTTAAGACAGTGGAAATTATGGGTATTCTGGAAGTTTCCCTCTGCCACACTGCACTAGGTATAGTAAAACTTATGTGGAGTTGGTGGGTTTGTGATCTTTCTATTGCTTTCTCTTTTTCTAATTGGAAAAATCCAAGGCTCCGTTCTGTGGCTGAGGGGAAAACAAGTGGACTAGCCAGGAAAAGAAAGGGCTGTCACAGCAACTATGCTGAGTTACTAGATTGTCCAGCTGGCAATCTAACAGACCATGCCCAAATTCCAGACTGGAAAACAAACAAGCTCAAGATTTTCTAATGGAAAATTCACAGGAAGATCCAGATTCAGACCTAGGAATAACTCATCCAGAAAATAAATCCAAGCCAGTACAAGGGACCACAAACCTAGTTTGGTATAGGAATAGTTCGCTATTTGAAATGATGTTGACTGTTGTGATAAACAGGAGGGAAGGGTATGGAAAAGGAGTAAAAGAGAGGGAAGGACCACAAGCCACTATAAACTCAGGACCACCTCCACTGTGGGTGTGGGGAAGGGGGAGTCTGTGGCGGGCGGGAGGGGAAGTAGGTCCCTAAAGACAAAGCTAATCTACACTTTATATTACATGTGTTAAGTTTTCAAAATTAATGAACTCTTTCCTTTTTTACTACACATCCCCTAATGAATGTCACGGAACAACATATTAAAGTATAAACAAGAATAAAGAGTACTAGTTTTACAGTTAGATGGATCTGGCACAAATCTAGGTCTGACTACTGGATAAGAAATGTACTAGGTAAGACGTAATTTAACTCCACTAGTCTCCTTTTTCATACCAGTGAAATGGGATAATTTGTAACTCTCAAGAATTGTGATGACAGAAATAATATATACATACAATAACCAGAACTCTGTTCCTTAGCGCATAGCAGACGTGTGATGAATGTGCCTAATTGAGTTCAGGTTCCTCAATCTCTAATGTATGATTAAATACCCAGATGATAGTAACCTGAAGGTGAGCACAGCAGGGGCAAGTTCTGTTTTATAACCCATATATAAATCTGCTTATTAGTTTTGTACACCGAGTCATTAGCTTTTTAAAAGCTAGGAGAACATATCCTTTTTGAGACGTTATATAGTCATTTGGGTTTAAAATGAAAAAAAAATGTACAATACATAAGAATATTTCAGGCAGTGATGGAGTGCATATATGATGGTACATGCTGCACAGCTCAGGTATGCAGCTGGCTACACCTATACCACCTATATTTGCATAACTGCACTCTACGATGTTCACACAATGGAAAAAGCACCTAATGACACATTTCTCTGAATATATCCTTGACTAATGATAACAAATTATAATTGGAAAAGGACAGGAAAACTTACCAGCAACACGCACTGAGCTTTGTTAAATCACACCAGTCATAATTCTACCTTGTAATTATCCAGTATTGAAGAGTACGCAAAGTGACCTTAAAGGATGTTATCACCTTATTTGGCCCAACTCTACTGCTATACTGAGACACTGTTTATAAAGTAAAAGAAATAAACTGCAGCCTGTTGTGGTGGCTCAGGTACTCATGAGGCTGAGGCAGGAAGATAGCAAGTTCCAGGTCAGCCTCAGCAACCTTGAGATACCCTGACTCCACATAAAAATAAAAATAAAGAGCACTGAGTATGTAGCTCAGTGGTAGAGTGCCCATGGGGTTCAATCCCTAGTACTGCAAATGAACAAAAATAAAACCAAACAAAAAAAGGAGGAGGAGAACTGGGGGGACAAGGTAAAAAAAAGAGAGAGAGAGAGAGAGATAGAGAGACCAAGACCTGCAAGACAAAGTATATACCTAGATTTATAAAAAACAAACCAAACAATAAAATAAAAAACAAACAAACAAAAAAGAAAAAACCCTGACTAAAATAAAAATCTTAGGTCTGAAGTTCTTAGATTTTGTTATGCTGAGGTTCAAAAATCATCACTAAAAAGGTCGAACTGCTTATAAGCTTGGAGTTATGGTGTGGAAATAATATAAACAATTTAATATTATTCCATGGGGTAAATGCTCAGGAGTTCAAAACCATTGTTCTAAGCAAGTAAATTAAACTACAAGGTGTGGAGATACTCCTTTCTTATATTCAAATTGTGACACAGCTTCATTTAACTTTTATAAGGCAGAAAATTTCATTTGCTTGATTACTGGGCATATTTAATTACACTTTTAGAAAAAGCCCTAAATATCTTAAGGAACCAAAGCATAGTAGCATACTTTTTACTTGTAACATTTAGGATGTAGAGACCCTAAATATAAGTACAATATAATATCCTTCAACAACTCTCTCAAAAAATGACACAAAAACAGAAAAGACTACTTTCCATATTTTTAATACTTTAATAAAGCCAAAGTTGGGCATCAGTAGGAACTCTTCTGGAGACAGAGGATTTGAACAGTGTTTTTTAATTTACTACCACTGCAGGGTACCTTTCGATAAACTTTTAAAAAGAACAAACGAGAAAGACTCAGTAATTTATAAACCGGAATAATAAGAACTGGAGAAAACAAAAACAAAAACAAAAAGGATCTTTAGGTTAAGCAGACTCAAGGATCTAGGATACAAGTCACTTAGTATCTATAGCTAAGGAATGGGACAGGGACATTAAATCACCTACCATGCCATTAGTGCAACAGTCTCCAATGAGCCAAGCTACTAAAACTTTATAGATGAGAGACAACGGGGCACATAGACATTAGGGAACAAACCTTATATCACAGTGAATTCATGGTTGAACCTGGGTTAAAAGTTGAGACTTGGGGGGCTGGAGCGGTGGCTCAGCGGTTTCGGCGCTTGCCTGGCAAGCACGAGGACCCGGGTTCAAACCCCAGCACCACGTACACAACTGAGTGTTGGAGCAACTAAGGCCATGTGAAAAACTAAATAAAGTTGTTTCTCCCTTTCTCTGTCTCTCTCACTGTCCCTCTCTCTTAAAAAAAAAAAAAAAAAAAAAAAAAAA
>PVKS010019588.1:0-38155 GCA_004027875.1 Aplodontia rufa
GTTGGTCTGCAACTGGCACACCAATATGTTCCGTATAAGAAATAATTCCAGTGTAACGAGAGGATCGAGCCCTCTAAATGGGCAAGGGTAATGTGAGCTGGGGATACTTAGATATGCATATTAACATAGTTGGTCCCCACTGACAGTAGTTTGGTTTAGGATTCTTCCACTTTGCAATGCTGTAAAAAGAAGGAAAGCATTCAGTAGAAACCATGCTTTTTTTCAATTTTGGTATTTTCCTGGGCTAACCTTACATAATAAGATTCTCTCTTGCTGTGCTGTGTGGAGGCAGTGAACTTGAACTTCAGCCTGGTGATCACAAGGGGAAATGCGAGATGGTGCAGTGATTGTCACTAATCTGTGTTCCGCAGGTTAGGTGTAGTCCACACATTTTTGATTTATAGTATTTTCAAGCTGCAATAGGTTTATTGAGATGTAACTTCATGATAAGTTGACCCTCTATACATTCGTACAAATACATACCCCTCACATATATACATAGTGCGTGTACATATATACTAAGGGTATATGTAAAGTTGAGTATTTTAAATAAGAAAATACAGAATTTGAGACAAAATTAAGATTTAAAGTTTTCAAACCATCTTGGCTGGGCCACGAGGAGGTGGGTGCAGAGCCTGGGTGTGTAGCTAGTAATATTACCAAAAAGTATGGTTACATTCCCAGGTTTGGTGGAAACTGGGAGAAAAAGGCAGAAAAATTGAACTTGCCAGAAAGAGTAAATATGAGGGGAACACAACAAACAATAAGTGAGATTAAAGTATTGCCTAACAATAAAACCAAGTATATTAATGATCACAACACACGAAAACACAGATTGGGTTCCTGAAACTGATCAGAGTCTCATAAGTTAAAATGCAAGATGCACAAGGAAGACAGAATAATTATTAGCATAATCAAGACAGTATGATTTAAGTGTACCATATGCGTGACAAAACTCTAAAGTAACAACGACTTGGACCAAATGAAAGTATAGTAGAAGGCTTTAATATAACTCAATAGAAACATATTAGTGATCAGTTCAGTAAAAACTCAGGCTACTTTACATTTTAATTATGCAACTAAAAGCTCAAAGCAATATGTACTGAAAATCCATTTTCACCTGTGTGCAAAGACTGATTTTTTTTTTTTAGTTTACAGGCATGTATAATTAACAAAATGAATAACATCAGATGCATTAAATATTTAGAGAGTTTCCTTTTCTAATATAACCAATAAAATAAAAATTAACAGTGTAATGATTATAAAATCTTGGCTCTTGTAATTTAAAAACAAACTCCAGAAGAAATTTAAAATACCACAAATTACATAGGAAAATGCCAAAAGATCAGCATGTATTATATATCGCCTATGTGAATATAGCTATTGCTTTATTCAGAGAAAATTACTAAAAGAAAGATTCATAAAGATGACAATTGTTAGACTATGCAAAGTACAGTGTGATGTATTGAAAGAATGGAGGCACTAACTTGCGATGAGAAGATAACACACTTAATTTCTTTAATTTTATCAGAAGGATAGATTGCTGAAGTATGGACATTTAGAATAAGCAAAATACTTGGCACACTGGATTATGAAAAATATGAACAGATAAATATTTTAATATTTTAAAAAGCATAATTGACAATATCACAGATACTAAAGAAATAACAATTTGTAGAAGAATAGTATACGTATTTCTACTGAAGATCATATTTTATTGACAACTGTTTTCTTATTACTGAGTATACTTGTTTCACCAACAGTTTTATCCATTTTGCAAGCATTTTACCTCCCTCACAATTTATACTTAAACATACACTTAATTGGTACTTAGATGTAAGTCTGACAGCTTTACAGTACCCAGGTCTCACATCGTCTTTGCACCATCTACATCTTTTAAATAGTACCATTTTTTCTCTATCTTTCACTGTCCCTCTTCTTTTTTTAAGAAATTTATTTACTGAACAATCAAACATGCTTCCGACGAAACAATAAAATATATATACTGAAAATTAGATTTACCCTCAGAGCCCCCACAATTACTCACCCTTATCCCTCCCCCCTTTCCCAATATATCTCCACCAATGCCTTAGGTTGTATGTCACTACACCTTCGCAGGGTTTAGTACAGGAGAGTTGACCTCCTTTCACAATGGCCAGGGTCTAGCTCCAGCCTCCACAGATGAGTGAAGACATTCAACCCTTGGTTCTCTGGGTTATGCTGACTTCACTCAACATAATTTCTTCCATAGCCATCCATTTACCTTCAAAGGCTGCCATAATAGCTGAGTAGAACTCCATGGCATATATACACCACAGTTTTTGGAACCATCCATCCAGTGAGGGGCATCTGGGTTGTTTCCATAATTTAGCTATTGTAAATTGTGCTGCTATGAACATAGATTTTGCTGTGTCACTGTAATGTGCTGATTCTAAATCCCCTGGAAAAATACCCAGAAGAGGAATAGCAGGATCATATGGTGGTTTTTAACAATAGAAGAGGGGTGTTTGTGATGTAGTTTTGGGAATCAATGGCTAGCTTGAGACGTGAAGAAGGAATTCACCTTACCAAGGTTGTGTGTGTGTGTGTGTGTGTGCGTGTTTCTAGACTAACACTGCATGCATCAAGTGGCTCCCCTTGTGACTTCTGTCGCACCAGATACAAACAAGAACACTCTCCAGTGACAACTTTATTCTTAAACCCCAGCATTGTGGGGAAGTTCAAATTTTCAAACTCCTACCACCATTAAGCTGGTTTTATGGAGCTGGTGGAAATGTATTTTATCATGACAGGAAGAAATTTCACTATGCTACTAGATTATCCATGAAAATGCATTAATGAATCTTCAGCTTTGTTGGGGAAACCTGAGAACAACACCACCAACACGATGTCCTGTGTCTTGAGTGTAAAAACCAGCGCCTCAGCATTGAGGCTCCTAGGAAGTAGTTAATGGTGTTGGTAAAAATGATGTAGAAATGCCCAGCATTGAGTATTATCACTTGAAAATGATCATTTTGGAAAATGAAAAGCATTTTTCCCTTCTCTCTTGCATTTTCCTGCTTTTAACAACTTCCAAGGTTTCTAATGCTGGAACCAGGTCTTTTGGCTTAGCCAGGTTGAGTTGCCCAGCTGAGCTCTATTGGCAGCACCACAGCGGTCTCTGATTGAATGCTTTGGTGTGTATCAGTGAGCAAGAGAAAGTCTGGAAGCTTCAACATTTGGTGACTAAAGTCTATTGCTTCCTAGCATTTCTAATATGTTATAATATCTTAAGATTATAAAGCTACTGAGGCTTTGAGTTTGTTAAGAATAATGTTCTCAAGCTAGAGCTCAAATTTGCTTTAAAATAGAAAAAGTCCATGTATAACTTTGAACATTTAAAATTTTGATATTGTTGCTTGCCTAGCACCCGCAAGGCCCTGAGTTTGGTCCTCAGCCCTGAAAAAAAAATTTTTTTTTGATATTGTGAAATACATGTCCATTGGATCTTAATTTGTGATATCCCCCCCCCCCCGCAAAGCAGAAAATTAAAACAGCCTGGGATAAAAAGGAGAAACCATGGGGTCTACGATTTTAGCTCACCTGTTATATTCTATGCTAAACTGTGTGCTTCAATTTTGTATTATCTTCTGTGTACTTCTACATTCTTACAGTTAGAAAAGCTTTGTTCTGTTGAAAATCCTTGAATGTGTAATTTAAACCTTGAATTATGACAGATGGAATTATCTGAATTGTTACATTTGCTTATCTCCAGCCTCCATTTCCCTAGGCAGCAGAGTTGAGATGATTCAAATGTAATTTATTTTTTTAAAGAGATGTATCAGGCAAGAAAAGTATATAAGCCAATACATATATTTTCAGGTGATTAAGTGAAAAATACTAAACTGAAATGTTTGATAGCGTGAGAAGCAATCTGTAAAGAGTGCATGGCAAGGCTGTAGACTTTATTCTTGCTTTATATCACTGAGGTCTGCGTGGCGTGGTCTTAAATTCTACGGAAAGGTTTGTAAGTCTTTAAGCTGTTCTTGTCGCTCGTCTTTATGTTGCCATGGGAAAGAGAATGAGGTTGTTTAGTAGCTTTATAAAATCGTCATACATATTCCTGTTTTCCATTAGAGCTATCTTAATGATGGTTTATAGGACGCTTTATATATACAGAATCCTGAGGATTATTGTCTTGATTTAATGACTTTGATGGAGAATTTGCATCTGTTGAATAAGAATTAAAAAATCTGAAGGAATGCTGGAGAAGTTAGAATACAAAGTTGCACAACTTCATGTTTTCATGGCTAAGCTATCCCAAGAGCGACTATGGGGGGCTGGAGCAGTGGCTCAGCAGTTTCGGAGCTTGCCTGACGTGCATGAGGACCTGGGCTTCAGCCCCAGCACCATGTATACAACTAAGTGTCAGAGCAATGAAAACCAGATGAAAAACTAAATAAAATGGTTACTCTATCTCTCGTTCTCTTTCTTTCTTTTTTTTTTTTTTTTTAAAGAGTGACTTATGGGAGTGTTATTTCTATCAGATCCCTATTTCTTTACTTCCTTCCATACCCAGGTCTTCTTAGTAAAAAATTCAGTCCTATGAAATATAATTGACTTTTTTAATTAAGTTTTTTTTTTTTTAAGAGAGAGAGGGACAGTGAGATAGAATCTATTTTAGTTTTTCATGTGTGCTTCGTTGTTCTGACACTTAATTGAGTTGTCCTTTAATCATTTGCCAGGAAATATCTCACCCATGGTTTTGTCTTATTGTCCTTGTTTAAACCTGTACTTGGATTTCCCAGCACCGCAAGGCAGAATTCATAATCTCCACCCTTATCAGCCCTATCTCCTTCCAGTCTCCTCCTCCAGCAGCCCATAACTGCTCTTTCACATACTCTGATATCCTACTCGCCCCACCTTCCCATCCACCTCTGATGTCAAAGCGAAAAAAGTAGCATTTGTGTCTTCTGAAGCTTATGCTGCTAAGACTCACATTGCTTGGCCTTATCTTGCGCTCTTAGCCCTTCCCTCCTTAGTCAATAGAAGGTCACCGGTCTTCTGTTTAAAAGGCAAACTCTGTGCCCACGCTCAGAACCCACCCCTCCAGCTCCCAAAGTGACCTAGATTCATTAGTCCCCTCTCCCTTTAACCTCAACTTCTCCCTCCCAACCCTGCCCTTTCTTCTTGGCATTTGCCCTATGTTGACTTAGAGTTACGGCCCTTCCTCTCCTCTGCCGTGTAGTAGTAGTTCACTGCCTCCATATCTTCATTCCACAATCTCTCCTCACCTGCAATCTGCCTCTCGCCCTTTCTGACCATCACCAATAAATTAATTTCTTTTTCTTTTTAAAAGGGAGGGACAACGTGGCTTTCATTGCTCCGACATTTCTTTGTGTACCTGGTGCTGGGGATCAAACCTGCATCTTGGTGCATGCCAGGCAAGCGTTGTAACTACTCCAGCCCCACCAATAAATTCTTTCCCACTAAATCTCAGCATTTTGTTATTTTTAGTGGTTGTGTTATCTTTTATCTGGTTGCATTTGATACACGACCATGTGTTCTTTGTTGAAACTTTAGATTCCTGTTTGTTTTTTTTAGCTTTAACCAACTTAAGTTTTCTCCAATTTTCCTGGCTGATTCTTTTTGAAAATATTTTCCCACTTTTTTTTAAAATATACATCTTTTTTGTAAAAAAATTTTTATTGATTTTTTTAAGGCATATGTGACATAAGATTATACAATGATATAACTATAAAAGCATGTTCTAATTCATTCTCCAGGTTTTCCATTTCCCTTCCCTTCTTCTCTCTCTGTTGTTTTTTTAAGCGTATGGGATAGTAGGATATACATTGCTGTACTTATAAAATCTTGGAGTGCACCTTGTTTTAATTTAGTTCCCAGTATTTCTCTTCCTCTCCCTTCCTCCCACCCTGTTCTTGTTAGATATACTTGACAATAGGATAAATATTTGACATTTTTATAAATGTATGCAGTATAACTTATTCTAATTCAATCCCCAGTATTCCACCGCCCTCCCACCACCCCATTCTCTTCCTTGTACTCTACTGGTCTTTCTGTTACTCACTAGTTTTTTTAATTGATACACATGTTGATGAGATTCACTATGATATGTTCACATATGAACACGAGAAAGTTAAGTCTGATTCATTCCACGAACTTTCCTTAGTTCATTCCTTCTTCCTCCATTCCCTTCCCCTTTGATGATCCCTCTGTTCTTTTCCTTACGTTGGGTCAGTTTCCACAAATCCGAGAGAACATTTATTTGACCTTTGGTTTTTTGGGACTGGATTATTTCTTTTAGCATGATATCCTGCAGTTCCATCCACTTGCCAGCAAATGACATAATGTCATTCTTCCTTGTGGCTGAGTAATATTCCATTGTGTGTAAGTGTCACAATTTCTTTATCCATTCATCTGTTGGAGGGCACCTTGGTTGGCTCCATCGCTTAGCTATTGTGAATGGTGCTGCTGTGAACGTTGATGTGGCTGCGTCACTGAAGTGTGCTGACTTTAGGTCCTTTGGCTATGTACTGAGGAGTGGGATTGCACATTTTTTATTGGTACATTATAGTTGTCCATAAGGCTGAAATTTGTTGTTACATATTCATATACACACATAATATAACAATATATTTTGGCCAATATCCCTCCCTAACACTTCCCTCCTCCCTCCCACCTCTTGGTCCCTTTCCTCTACTGATCTCTCTTTGATTTTCATGAGATACGCCTCCCACCTTTCTTTTCCTTTTTCCTCTTTAGCTTCCCCATATGGGAGAAAGCATATGATTCTTTTTTTTAAGGGAGAGGGACAGAGAGAGAGAGAAAGAGAGAATCAAATTTTATTTAATTTTTCATATGGCTTTCATTGCTCTGACAGTTTGTTGTGTATGTGGTGCTGGGGTTCAAACTTATGTCCTCACGCTTGTAAACATTGAGCTACTGCTCCAGCCCCAGCATATGACTCTGAATCTTCTGAGTTTGACTTATTTTGCTTTTAACATGATGGTCTCTAGTTCCCATCCATTTTCCTGCAAATGCTGTAGTTTTATTTTTCTTTATGGCTGAGCATATATATATGTATACCATGTTTTCTTATCCATTCATCTGTTGATGGATGCCTAGGCTATTGGGAATTGTGTTGCTATGAACACGGCTATGCATGTATTACTGCAGTAAGATGTCTTTAGTTCCTCAGGATCAACACTGAGGAGTTGTACAGCTGTGTCATACGATGGTTCCTCTCCTAGTCTCTTGTGGAATCTCCATACTGATTTCCACAGTTTTTGTACTAATTTATAGACCCACAGACAGTATAAAGCATTTCTTTCTCTCCACATCCTTTCTAGCATTTATTACTTGTTTCTTGATGAGTGCCTTGGCTGATTATCTTAAGGTATACTCATCTCTACCTAGTTTTTAAGTGCATTAGTCAGCTTTTCTGTTGCTGTGACTCAAAGACCCGAAAAGAACAATTTTTTTTTTAAAGAGAGGACAGTGAGAGAGAGAGAGAGAGAGAGAGAGAGAGACAGACAGACAGACAGACAGAGCATCAATCTTTATTTAGTTTTTCACATGGCTTTCTTTGCTCTGACACTTAGTTGTGTACATGGGTGCTGGGGTCTGAACCTGTGTACCTGAGCATGCCGGGCAAACGCTGCAACCACGGAGCCACCGCTCCAGCCCCTGAAAAGAACAATTTTAGGAAGAAAAGTTTATTTTGAGGTCTCATGGTTTCACAGGTCTTAGTCCATAGAAGGTCGGCTCCATTCCTTGGGGCTCAAGTGAGGCTGAACATCAAGATAGAAGAATGTGGCACAGAGAGCCGGTCCAAGCATGGCTCTAGGAAGCATGAGAGAAACTCCATATACCCCAAAGACACACAAAACAACTTTATCCACCACAGACATGATTTCCCTCCTCTTGACTGCTGTTATTCCTTCCCGGATCCTGTTTTCAGGCCTTGAATTTAGCAGGCTATAAATGTAGGAATAAAATTCATTTTAAATATGTGGTTTTCTTTAACCTAGGCTGGGAACTAATAGTTTGAAAAGTTCATATATTCTAAAAGAGGGGCAGGATACAAATAAAACATTATCATTAAAGTTTCTATCAAATAATATGGAGCATAAGTTACCTTATCTCTAAATTTTCAAATGGCAAAATAGTTCCATAGACTCATATCCCTGAACATTATTGCCTAAGGAAATATTCTAAAGTGCCAGATGTTTCATTACTTGTGTATATTTTTATAAAATGGAAATTCATTGATTGCCGTCAGATGGGAATTAAAAAAATCAACTATTTAAAATCATCTCATCACTTCATTTTACTAGGTATTTTAAAGCATATATAGATATACACATACCCATCCATTTAAATATATATGTATATATGTGTGATTTTGCTAAACCTGTTATGCAATACATTTTTTAAAAAACTAAAATATTTCTATAGATGTTTTCGGTTTTCTTGAAAAAAATCTATCAAGGGTATAAAGGTAGTATTGTTATATTCTTAGAAGTTGAAAAGAATGTGTGTTTGAATTTCTTTTTAAAATAATATTTTTATCTCAGCTGTGAAGCATTGAAAGTCAGGTGACTTGAGACTTCTCTTGTGTAGATTCAACACATCCCTAGTAAATAACTTTATCGATGTTATTTATTTTTTCATATGGATTTTCTTCACTCTCTAGGGCTCTTTCATTTCAGCTCAAAGGAGGATTCTCGTATTTCCTGTAGGGTGTATCTCCTCATAACAGACTTTCTTCCTTTTTTTTTTTAAAGGAAAACAAAGAGGGATAGTGAGAGAGAGAGAAAGAATCAATTTTTTTTTAGTTTAGTTTTTCACATGGCCTTTGTTGCTCATGATTCTGGGGCTCAAACCCGCATCCTCATGCATGCCAGGCAAGCATGGTAACTGCCAAGCCACACTCCAGCCCTTCATAAGACTTTCAATTCTTATTTATTAGGAAGTGTCTTAAGGCACGCCTCTGCCACCCGACTGGAATTTTGTAATGCTGTCTATCTAACACTTCCTGGCTGTGCAGCGTTTCTGATTTCTCCAGAGGTGCGAATCTAGGGTATTTCCAGGTCTTCCTGGGCATGTGCACAGGCCTGTATATATGGCCTTCTAAATCTCTAGGTATATATTGGTGTTTTTAATCCCCTCTATGGACTTCTCATTCCCCAGCCTTTTCTTTTAAAATTTACGCTAACTTATTATTTATGTCAATGGTCATCTACTGTTTTGGGCATCCATGATGCTAAACAGCCGTCCCTAATTATTTTCAACAAATTACACCGCAATTCCCTCTTTCCTGGGAAAGTCTATTTGCACGGAGCAAACCCTGAATCACTTAAAATAAAGGCAGCTCCTGAGCAACATCTTCTGGGGTAACTACCAGGACGATCAAACAATACTTAACCCTCTCAAAGAAGGCTTTGAAGAAGCTCCAATTCTTTCCTTCCCTCTCATTGGGCTGTCTTCAAAGCTGGCATGCAGGAGGGAATTTAAACAATGAAACTACCACCAAGCTCTTTTTTTCCCCCCTGAGATTTAGTAATTTTTCTTGAATAAACACTAGGGATTGCTGCAAGCCTTTGGTTAATGCTAGAGTTATGAATGTCTTTGACTTTTTTTTTTTTTTTTTAAAGAGAGAGGGATAGTGAGAGAGAGAGAAAGAGAAAATAAATTTTATTTAGTTTTGTTGTGTACATGGTGCTGGGGTTCAAACCCATGTCCTCGCATATGCCAGGCAAGTGCTGTAACTGCTGAGCCACTGTTCCATCCCCAATTCTGACAATTATTTTTTTTAAAACCAGTTTTCTCATCTCTGTGGAAGAGAGGATTTTTGGAGGTCTTTACTCTGTTTTCACTGACACCCTTTATTCTACTTCCTTTTGATCTGTATTGGGATCAAAGTGAGATGGACGTCACTTTTATATTGATAAAATCAAATGATAAAGTATTAGCATAGTCCAGAGACTTCTCCCACCTTTTCTTTCCTGGCAGGGCACAGGTTCTGCACTGAAGACAGGCTAACATCATGTCATGGTGGTTACAGATATTAAACACAAATAAGCAACAAACAGCAGCTGGAGAGTTAAAAACCAAGCCTCTTAATTTTCAAAATGAGATTACTTATTTGATGCCACAGTGAATAAAGAACTGCTAGCCATAAAGGCGTCCCTGACCGGGAATTCAACATCTTCCAAGCAACTTGGGGAAGGCAGTTGCTTCATTTACCTGATTTTGTGTTTCTTAATCTGTCAAGTAATACCATTAACCTCCCAGGGTTGCTCTGAGCTGCAGCTACAGCATAAACCTCTGTGTGTCACATGACAGGGATTCAGTTCAAGGCATCTATCCTCCATGGGAAGGATGCTAATGAACAATAACGTTGTTATTAGTCTGCTTATATGCTGTGCCTCTAAAGGACATGAGCAGCATATTTTCCAAAACTAAGCTAAAAAGTACAGATGGTGGTAAATTTTGTCCCTTAACATGTGTGTAGATTATATGGATTTCTGGGAAATCATGTTGGGAGCTGGTAATTAAATGGAAAATAACTTATTTCCTGCATGTATTCTTGAATTTAAAAGTGTGAATGTAGGGTGAATGAGAAGGGTGGATGTGGCTCGGGGATGGTATTAGCAGTGAAGCCCATGCATTGTAGCTTAAAGTAGATGGATAGGGTTGGGGCACCTGGGCTTTCATCTGGTTAAGATAAACTATAAGGAGAAAAAACTAGGTACAAATGGGTGAACTGAGGACAAGAAAGAAGAAAGGTAATCATATGTGGGGAGACTGAGGGTAGGGTGGATAACTAAAGAAACAAAATTTGATGATGCATTATTAAAATTATAAGCCTAGAAGGGAGACATCTAGATTCCTGGTGGAAAAGGGGTAATAGAATGGATTGCATTGCTGGCTTCAGCTTTGGACGTACTTTCATTTTTTCTCCTCCCATTTTAAATTGAACTTTCCCATAAGAGATGGTGGAGTAACCATAGCAAAATGATTGTAAACATATGGTGTGTGTTAATGTGATCATTCACTTCCCCATTATGGATTTAGTGTGACCATTAACATCTAACTGCCTAATTTCCCAATAACCATTGAAAAATTAGAGCTGCATTGTTGCTACCCCAGTGCTCACATGATAATTTTGTCATTTCTAAAAGCATTTAATCTTTGAAGAATGATTAAAACAATTTTCCTTCATGTTATTTTGTCTCTGGACCCACATTGATAGGATTTGTCTACAAATTTCTATATAAAATAAAAATAAAAAATCTTACATATAAAATAGATTATAATGATCTAATTGTTAGGATAGTCTTCCCTTGAGATTCAAGTTTGCTCTTTTTATTTCTTGGTTCACATCAAAGCTTTTAAGAAACAATTATTGAGTATTTTAGTTAGCTTTGCATCACTGTGACTAAAAGACCCAAGAACAACTTAGGGGAAGTTTATTTTGGCTCATGGTTTCAGGGGTTCAGTTTATGGTCAGCTGACTCCATGGCTCTGGGTCCGAATTGAGGCAGATCCTCAAGGTAGAAGGGTGTGACAGAGGGCCACAGCTCAGGACGTGGTAACGAGGAAGCTCAGAGCTCCCCTAAAGGCACACCCTCAGTGAATGACTTTCTTTACCCATACGCTACCTGCACACAGTTACCATCCAGTTAATCCACATCAGTGGATTAATCCACTTTTTAGATCAGGCCTCTCATAATCTAATCATTCACTTCTTGCATAGCTGCATGTGAGCTTTTGGGGGGACCCTTCATAACTAAACCATGACATGTATGTAATAGACCCAAATCTTTGCATGCTCAATTTTTGTGGTATTGGATCAAACCCAGGACTTCATGCAGGCTAGGTCACTATGCTACACTGCAGTCCCTTCATACTTTGTTTAAACTGCTTTCATAAATTACCACTTGTGTGCACCGCATAATTATCTGGTGGGAAATTCCTACGAGGTTGAAGATTTTTATGTTTCCGATTACAGAAGATATGTGATCTTTGTGTTATTTCCACATTGTATAAGTTATATGAAAACATATTAGGAGCTACATCCATACACACCCATTCACAGCTGTGTGCTTATACATACGACTGTACATGAACTATTTCCAACACGCTCACACTTACCAGTCCACGTACATATTCACACGCATACATTCATATATCCACACATGATGCTCACATACACATGCAGGCATAAATAGTTATTTTAAGTGTTTTGTGGAATTTTCAATTTAACTTGGAATATGGAGAACTCTTTTTGAAAGTGTTATTTTCACTAATATTGAGGGGTAAACCTTTTGAAATTTGGCTGTCTTTCAAGTTGGATCTGAATAAACTAGACTATTTATGCGTTTCATTTTGAAATATACTACATGCCTCTATTAGATTTCAACTCCCAATTTTCTCTTTCGGTATTTGATTAATCTTAAAAGCATTTGGGGAAGAAATGCACATATAAAGTTATAACTTTAATCCTTCCTTTTAAGTCAATCAAACTTTGGAAAAAATAGTCATCAGATTTGTCTCCCACTAGGATTATAGTTAAAAGCACAATGCTGTTCTAAACTTTATGCCTAGTTTTTCAGAACTTTATTTCTGCATTCTAACATCATAGATTTTATTTTATGAATGCTGACCCCACATTCACATACACTACCTGTTTTGATCCCATCCAGCCCAGGGCGTCAGAACACAGCTCTATAGCTTGTCCAGTACACAACTACACGTGGCTCCTGTTCCTATAGAACTGTCCTATCTCCATTTTGAGAAAATCAGTCCACAAATATGAGGGATTGTGTTAAGATAGCCCCACCTCGGCCTTTAAAAAAGAAAAAAAAACTTATTGATGCAGAATAATTATACAGAAGTTGGTTTAACACTTTGGCCTTGTTAAGAAGGAGGGGTCTATGCAGGCCCTAGAGAGGATTGGTACTCTGATGCTTGGTACTAGGCCTTTGAGATTTTTGACTGGCAGGCTGATTTCGTGAAAAAAACAAAAACAAAACAAAACCCAAAATAAACCTGTGCATCTGCTACTCTGCTACTTGGGAAGGTTGGAAGTTGAACTTCAAGATTTTCTTTCTCCCAAACACCTCTTTAGAGATAAGGGAAGCCCAAGGAAGAGAAACAGCTTAAGAACACAAAAATAGTTTGCGTGCAAGCCAAGCCTGTGATGATAATCTGATTCCTAGTTCTGAGTACCTTTTATATCACCCCTTAAGGATCTCTGATTGTTTGTTACCTGGGGAATTTTCCTGCTGTTGTTGCTGTCCCCTGTCTAAATCAGGAACACCTGGATGAGATGAATTCCATCGCACACATTTTGTAGAATCTGCAGTTTTCTTCCGTCTTAGCTCTTGTCCCATGTTTATTCACTGTGTCCGAAGGCGAGTGATTTGTCAGTACCCCAGCCTACAGATCAGATCCCTATTATTTCTAATTACTGGTGACTTTCTTCATGAGAAGTAGCCTTTAACATCTTGTCTAGAAGTACTTCTGTTGTCCCATTTTAAATTGTGAAGAGCAGACGTCACGAAAGGCATTTCCAGTTTCAAAAGTATGCAAATGATAATACCAGCCTCCCCAAAAACATGATTTGAGATCCTACTTGACAGTCTATTTAATCTCCGTTTTTAGAATGAAGGGTATGCTCAATAATTTTATACTTTAACTTTCAGAAGTAACGTTATTGGATCATGCTGGTTGGTAACGTTAAAGCACAAGAGATGTTTGAATAGGTGATAATGTCCAAAATGTGTTTGATGTCCATCTCAGTCAATTTAGTGATAGTGATTTTGTAGCCTTGATTAATCTGTTATTCGACTTATTGGCACACAGAATGTTGGTTGGGATATTTTTACGAAGATATGCACAATGTGAGGTAGATGATGCTTGTTTTTCAGAGTAGGAAAATTTAATTTGTACAGGTAGCCATTTTATTTTTTTTCTTTGCAGTACTAGGGTTTGAATCCAGGGTCTTGTGCATGTTAGGCAAGTGCCCTACCTCTGAGCTACATCCCCAACCCTTTTGACTCAGTCTTACTAAGTCCAGGATCTTGCAGTCTTCCTGGCTCAGCTTCTTAAGTAGCTGGGATTACAGGGATGCACCATTGTGCTCAGCCCAGGAGTTGTTTTCTGCTATTTTATTTTTCCTTCTGTTTATCCTGACAGGTTGTAAGATGTGGGAAGGAGGTAGAAAATTCCTGAGATCAAACATCATTTCTCGGTAGCTGCTGCTTTCCCTGTGAATTTGCTGCTGATCCTCTTAGTCATAATCTCTCCAATTGAATATATAACCCCATTCTCCTAGCTGAGAATGTCAAATATAATTTCAAAGTGATTAAAACCCTGGTGACAAAAAATTTCCAATAACATTCTCATTTTATGACTAATTCTTTGGATGATTTCCTAAAGATGAAAAAGCAATAATAATGTGTGGGCTTTTATTATTAAGTATTTAGAGACCTTAATAATTTGATATTAATATTTATAAAACATTTATGGGCAAGATAGCTAATGTTTAATGAAAACGTCTCAAATTACATTAGTATTATTAGATTGACCCATGTAAGAGTAAGATGTAAATTATGCATTTTCTCATTGATTCTTGACAAGTTTGTATATGGAAATATGATTGATGGGATGAATGTTTGTGGACTTTGGAATGGATTTGGATTTAAGGACTTGGGACTTATTAACGGTGGAAACTTTAAAAAGTTAATTGTACTTAGAAAACTATTATTTAGTAAGTAACAATGCAGATTCCTGTCTTGCCTGATTTTTTTAAGTATTAATGATATAGTGTGCAAGTGCCTAGTATAATTTGGATTTTAATGTAGTGATAATAGTAGCAATAAGATTTTTATTTTTAAAGAGGGAGAGAGAGAAAGAGAGAGTCAATTTTATTTATTTTCTCATCGGGTTTTTGTTTTCCTGACACCTAGCTGTGTATGTGGTGCAGGTGTTTGAACCTGGATCTTTGCACACACCAGGCAAACGCTCTACCATTTAGCCACTGCTCCAGCTCATCAATAAGATAATTACCATAAGGAGTAAACTAGATACAATATTAAACAGCTAACATTGACCTTGATTTTTTAAAATGCATATTCTACAAAATAGCCAAAGTATTTTTGTTTTGCCATCTTTCAGTAAAATCAGAGGTGTTTAAGAGTTGCTTTGTATTCTAGGAATTAAGATGGGGTAGGAGATGAAGTTCAATTCAAACAAAAGGCTAATGAACATTTCTTGAAACCTTCATAAAAATCGCTCAGTTAATAAGGTGGCTTAATTTCATTGCTGGAGGCTCTGCTGCGTATTTCATTCATTTTAAGTGTTTCCTTTTTTGGAGGCAGAATGAAAATATAATAATTGCGAGTCCACGATTAGCCAGCTGCTTAGCAATTCTGTCTTGCTGAGGATTTTCTGCCGTATCTTTTTGCCAGAAATGGACAGCAAGTATATAATCTTACTCGAGGCTGGACGGTGCATTTCTGTGACATAATTGCTGCCCTTTTAATGGAATTGTGGGGCTTTTGGCAATGTTTCCTACTTATGTATTTTAAAGATCTGAAGGCAACAAATGAGTCCCACCCAAAAATAGAGATAATTGGCCCTTTTCATGAAGACGCAGCATTTCTCCAAATTGATTTTTGCAACTGCTCCTCTCTGGATTTAAGTGTGAAGACTTTATTGGAGGGGGACTGATGAATATTTATCAAAGCTCTGCCTCCCAGGAAGAGCCTGTACCGATGGTGTTTGTCCCTGGCCTCACCTCCACCCTCCCTTGCCCCACCCCACCCCTGCCAAGTGGCCAGCTGCTGTCAGGCAGGGAAGGATTCTGGGAAGGGAGATTTAAAAGAAGAGTTGAGCTCAGGACTGGCAGTTTTCACAGATTCTCTGACATTCAGGGTGTGCAGTTACTTCTAGTGGCCAGCTGGCTAGAAGATTGTCCCGGATGTCATGTGCGTGACAGAGCAAGGAAGACTTTGACTGAGATAACGGAGGAAGAAGGAAATGCATTCATTTGCTTGAGTTTCTGAGACTAGGATCCTAAATGTTTGCAATAATCATCCAGGGAGTCCTTATTGAAGGCCTGGGAGAGGTTTTTATTATTGCTTTTCTGCATCAGGGGACCACAGAGCCCAGACTGTCATCCCTTGGGTAGCAGAATCCTAAATGTTGAGTGTTGTATCTTCTTCTATTTTCAAGTCCTTCCCTCATCCATCCATCTCTTTCTCTCTCTCTCCTTTAAAGAGAATTTATCAAATCCCTGCCTTTTTTTGAGAGAGAGAGAGAGAAAGAGAGAGAGAGAGAGAGAGAGAGGAAGGAAGGGAGGGAGAAAGTGAAAGAGAGAATCAGTTTTATTTAGTTTTGCTTCTGGTTTTTGTTTCTCCAACACTTAGTTGTGTATGTGGCACCGGGATTCGAACCTGGGTCCTGCAAGTGCTCCAATCACTGAGCCACTGCTCTGCCTCCCTCCCTCATCTCTTTTGGTCTCTTTCTCAGGCATAAACATGCACACAGATATACGTACACTCCAAAGAGGCATTTGCTGGGTAAATGGCCATCTCTGCCTTCTGATCCCATGCTGCCTGAGTCTCTAGCTGTCATCAGTCCATTCCTTGACACCATTTACGTTTCCCAGGACTAGATCTTCTCAACTACCTCCATCCGGAAGCACCTTCTGGTTAGTAATCCAGTTAGTGTTTCGGTATATTTTTGCTCCTTACTTTTAAAATACAGCAGTTAATCAGATCAGCTTTTGTCCGGAGCACTCTGATCAGCAGTTAATTAGACCAGCTTTTCTCCGGAGCACCCTGATCGAACCGTCCTTGGTGTTTGTTTCTGGATTGGATTATGTTTCGTTGAAGCTCTTCATCTGGTGGGACCATTAAAATACTTCTTGTCTTTTCCCTGAGAGTATTTTTCTGTCTAATATTGACGAAATGGAGCTGCATCCTACACATGGGAAGCTTCTAAAGTCTGATGAAAGGTAGAACTGGGAAGTAGCGGGACGTTCCTGTGTAATATTTCCACATATCGTTCACAATGTACAATATACAAACGTGAATAACCTCGGTGAGGCCAACGAAGCAACCGGAGCATCGATCCCGCAGCATTGATCCAGTCATTGTTTCCTGAGTATCAGATGTCGTTCTGGTTTGTGTGTTTTGATGCTACGTGAAAACTGTGAAATTAATCCTAGAATCGTATCCTACCAAGTTAGCGACTCACAATATTGGTGGCAGAAAGGTTTGCTGAAGAAATAGCAAGTGAGGCCGCCCCTGCAGGGTGGCAAGTGTCTACTGAGAGGAATGGAGAGTAGGTTGCTAATACTTGCTCCTCTCTTCTCCTCTAGTGCCTTCATACAAATGACAACATCCTCAGCATGTCACATGACCATCCATGGTGTTAGTAATCAATGGTGTTTAAGAAACAGTGATCACCATTTATTGAGATTTTGCAAGGCACAATACTGTGATCTATGTTGTAATCTCCTCGCATTGTTGGTCCATTTCTGCATTATGCACTTCCCAGATATATGAGTGGGTGGATTTTTAAGGAATCTTTCAATCTTCAGGAACAATAAGCAAGCCTTGGACTTCATTGACCTCATCCTAATCCACCACCATGGCACATGTGTGTATGTATTTGTGTGCATCTTATATACAAACGGGGTTATGGGGTATGACATTTTAAAGAGGTGGATGTTGAGAGTCATAACTGTTCTTATATTTACAGTGAAATGACTAAAGATTGGAAGGTTAACCCATCTTTCCAAGTCATACGGCTGGTTCAGCTTAGCATGTTGAACCAGATTTCTTCTTACTCTGTGAAAAGAGTATTCTTTATATCTAACTTTTAAAACAAAATCTGTTTTCTACTTTTCCAGCTATCTCATGAGTTAGGACTTCAGTAATATCATGGCAAACTGCAAGGTATTTTTATCTTACATACTTTAAGTATCTAGTTGGCTTCTGGGCTGTTTTTTTTCTTTTTAAAAGCTATTGTGGTCTTACATTTGCAGATTTGGCACTTTTATTATAGAGAATTATATTTTTGGTATTATAAGACAGTTTCCCACCACAAAATGTTTGTTTGTGTGTAGATGCGTGTTTTGTTCTGTTAGGCTCTTGATAGGACTTCAAGGTGGTCCATTAATGCAGATCTCATAGCTGCCTGGATGGATGGGGCTTAATAGGGAATTTGTCTCCCTTCTGTTTACTATAATATATATATATATATATATATATATATATATATATATATATATATATCATTTACTCTGCTTTTAATTTTATAATACTCTGTACAATTTGTTTCAATGCTTCCTTTAATATCTTATCCTAGATGGTTCGTTTTCTTCTTTTTCTTATAATGTTTTTAAGATTTAAGAATCAGATTTTAGTGGCAACTATTTTAAGTTATGACCATACATATTCATATACCTGTAACTATATGTCTTCATTTATTGATGTTTGATTTAACTTTAAATGAAAAGAATCTACATGACCAAAATTATGTGGCAGTGTCTAGTTGATGAGTTTTGTGGGTAACATGTTATTGTAGTCAAGCCAAGGAAGGACAGTCAGTTCTCTGCTGGAAAAACGGGCACTAAGAGAAATCATTTCCCTTAACACAGACTTAAATTTTCCTGATTATCTTGATTTTTATAGGGTTTTGAGATCAAAAGTAGATTGCTTTTGATTGATTTTTCAAATAGGCACTTTTCTAAATGTGGTTAGTAAACAACCCGTTAGCCAATAGCAAAATTTTTGTATAAAACCATTGCCTGTTACAAACTTCTAGTGATTGATTACCTTCTGATTCTTTAAGTACTTAAAAATGCATGTTCACCTTTTTTTAATAGCCACCAGGGTACCATTTAACACATTACAGCAATAGCGTACTGAATATCATAAATGGAATGTGCCAGGAAGATTTATAATAAAATAGCACCACACACGGCTTTATAAACATGGGGTGTATATTACAATGAACTTGATGAAAGTTAGCAATTGGATATAGAAAATAGAAATTGGTTATACAAAGATATGCTGCTTGTGTGTATAAGCATATGCGTATATATGCATGTATATGTGTATAATGCACACTAGCACATGTGGAAGTTTTTAGAACATTATGCTCACATAATAGTGAACAGTTGCTAAAAAGACTAACAGGTGCATAATAAACAGAACACAACTGAAGTCGGAGGAAACATCCACGCTTTGAAGGACAGCATTGCAATCAGATCTTGAGGAGTCTTGCCCTCTCGGCAATTATGCAGTTAGGTCATTTCCTGTCCGTGGAATAGAAGGGATATGATTGTACTTCTATGACATAGAAAGTTCATGTGTGTGCACGTATGAGGCTGGTCTTTGGATTCTAATGAATAGCACATAGCTGAGAACAAAAGGGGAGCAGTAATCCCCTGATATTTTCTCCTGATGCTAACGCCTTGCCTTGCGTGATGTTGCTCACTGTACACATGCATTCTTTGTGCCAGGCGGTGGTGGTAAGATGACGTTCAGCGTCAGAGGACAAATACACATTCTCCTATATCTTTCCACGGTTATGCGCTCTGCTCAGATCATTTTCCTTGGCCTGCCCTCTGAACCTGGCATCTTCTCTGCAAAAGGCACCATGATCTTTTCTGTAGATGAAAGATCAGTGCGCAAGGAACTCGTAGGAGAGGTTAAAAATCACACAAAAATATCTGTGATGTGGTTAAGTGAAACAATATCCAGAAAGCTCCAAAAAGAAATAAAAATTTTGCCGGGTCAGTGACGAAAACCTTCATGGAGTATTTGAGATTCATCTTAGAGATCGGGTTGGATGTTATCCAAAGAGACAGATAATAGATAGGCGAGGAAGTTGGAATACTAATGAGTGGAACAGAAATACCTGAGGGTAGCTCTGAAAGTCCAATTTGGATGATGCCAAGGGAATGTGAGGAGGAGTTTTGGGAGAACAGAACAGAAAATTAAAGCAGATCCATATTATTGACCCAAGCTTGTTAGTCTTTCTCAACTGGGGTTCCACCAGAGAACTGAGCATTTCATAAAATAAATTGAATGATTATATTCCCAACCCTCCCAAAATTCATACACAGCTATCTCCAATCTTGATGCATAAATGAACCCCTCTTTTACATACAGTGGGTGCCTAGGGCATTTGGTTTAATTCTGTCTGGGGACCCTGACTAAGAAAGGCAGGCTAGACTCAAGATAATGAGGAATGGTGTAAATTGTTGAAGTGTGATATGATCCATGCGTATTTTGGGAAAATTTACCTGACAACAGTGGTCAGGACAGCGCTGATTGAGGAATGTGAAATTAGAGGTTGGATCTTTAAAAAAATCTGTGAGATGATGAAGCGAAGGAAGATAGTTTTAACACTAGAAGGTGATGGATGTGCAGGATTTCTTAATCTACTCATTTTATGTAAATTCTGCATGTGCTGGGTACCTCTTGGGAGTCAAATATTGTGACTACTGTCATGGGCAGAAATAGTCATTAATTACCTACCGAGGACTGGACATTAAGCGATAAAGCACAAATCCATGTAAATTCCCAGCAGGAATAAATGTTTGAAGGAAAGTTTCTCAGAGCATGTAATTGCCATAAAGTCTTCTGTGTACTTGGAGAAACATTGAATGAGGCTTTATTTGTATACGGTGAGTTTGGGATTGATTCTAGTAGTGGAAGGCTAGTGTGTGTTCCTAATTTTTTTTTTTTTTGGAGAATGGGGGTCTTGCTATGTCCTCCGGGCTGTCTTCAAACTCCAGGACTGAAGCAAACCCCCCTGCTTCCACCTCCTGCTGCAGGGACTTTGGTGTCACCACACCCTTCTCAGCAGATATTTTAAATCGGGAACCACGACTATGAGAACGAACTCCATATCCTTGTTCTAATCACGGAATCATCATTTCAATGATGGTGGTATTTGCTATGAATTGTAATCTTGTAGTCTCTGTCCAGTGACCTTTATAAGCCACTACTTTATCTTTCATTTCAGTCTTTACTAAAGAATGGTTTTGTGAGTTGTAACGATTCTTCCATAAGGGTATAAATCAAATGCAAGCAGTATTTTCCCTGTTTGTGGGTTGCATCTGCATAATTGTTGTGTTTTAACTTCTTGGTCTGCATCCTGTTTTTCCACTGTAAAAGAGAATCTCTTTGGGTATGCCTGGGTGAATTTTCCTATTTTGAGAAAGAAGCAAAACTACAGCTGGAACTCAGCTGAAATAAAAATAAGTGAATAGAAGCTAAAGTGAAAGAAACATGAGTTTTTAAAAGTTTAAATGATTATTATGAATCTGCTGTTGAAGATAGAGTCGGAACGTTATTCATTCTCCAATATATTTAGGTCTGACGTGAGTATTTCCCTTAAAATTTTGTTAACAAAAGTCTCATTAAGGAGTTTCTGTGGTTTCTCAGTGGAGACTTCTACCCTGACTTCAAAAAAGCTCAGGGACAGTTTTGATGATAAAGTATAATTAGTTCTACTTCCTGGAATTACAAATCCTCATTTTCTTCCATTTTATTGATCATATTGTATCTACGTCTCTTCGGTTTGCTACTCCAAGTAGAGAACTTCTAAGTTAATAAGTCATTGTGCTTAATCAGATTTCCTGTTTCTCAGCCTCCGGTTCCTTCCGTCTCCTTGTGACACAAAGCCGCTGTGTGGAGTGATCGAAGGTGATGGCCTTGCTTTATCTTCACAGCACCGCAAACTTTGTGGGGACGAATTTCATTAAGAGCAGTGAGCCTTCCAATCTCTTTCTCGCTGTTCATATTTTCTGAGTATCTTCTGGAAGGAATCAGAAGAGCAGACGTAGAGTTCTTGGAAATGGAGAAGTAAATGTGAATATGAGTCTGAAATTGTGTAGGTACATCCAGGTCCCGATATGGGAAATAAGCTATAATTTTTAGATTTATGGTTGTAAGAGTTGTGAAATAAATGCCCAAAAAAGTCTGGACTAACAGGAAGGGATTTAGGGAGCTGAGCTGCTTTCAGTAAATCCCACTAAAATGATAAACCATTTAAGAGAGTCTAAACAGAAGCGTGTAAAGCGTTATGTTTTATATGGGACAATGGGACCTCGTTGGGTGCACACCCGTGAAATTGTTAGCAGAGGTGGAGGCTGACTGTGTTGCGCCCCTCAGTCTTGGGGTGTGATGCCTCGGATTGGGGCCATGAGCAGGGGTTGGCAAGGCAGGGAGAGTAATTGGAGCAGGTTTATGGTAAGGGGAGGGAGCCGGATTCTGGATTTTTACCCCAGAGGAGGGGCCCGCAAACCTGCTAGGGACTGAAACCCTTTGCACTTTTTGTAGGGGTGGGATTTGGCTGTGGCCTGAAAGCCTGGAGGGACAGGTGGTTGGGAATTCAGGGCCTGCACTTGTGCAGTGGTTGCTCATTGGCGGATGTCCTGTATTCCTGCACTGTGTGGAAATTAGGGGCATGCCCTGCTTCTTGAGGTCATTTTATCCCTTCTGGCGGAGGGCCACTGGTCAGAGGACGTACAACAGTCAAAGATTCTTTTAGTAAAAGACTGACTGTGGGTACAAACTCTGCCTTGAGAACATGTATGCCTGAAAATCTGTGGAGAGGGGGTTGGGTCCCTTTTATGGAGACTGGTGGTGGCCTGGTGGCTCTGAGCAGCCTGCCCACCTTCCTGAGATGGATTTCTTCACAGTCCCTCCCACACAAGGGATGGGGTGATTTCTGTTCGTCTGGCACCTGGTGATGGGTGTTGAGCCCTCTGGGTGGATTCCCTCTGGGGACCTTCACAGCCATCCTCTGCCCTCCGGTCATTCCTGCTCAGCCTAACTGACTACCTATGCCAGCAAAATCTGTTCTGCAACTCGGTGCTCTCTAACTGCGAAATTGTTCATATTCGCTGTTCTTTTCTCTCAGGCTGCAGCCTGGTTAGGAGCATTGCCTTCCTTTTGCTCCAATACTAAGCTCTCTGCCTTAGGCGCCTCCCTGACCAGCTGCTAGCAGAGCGAGGCATAGAACCAAACTCTCAGGAGGGAGACACCACATTATCCGCCCTCATACTTTCCATTACAGAAAACCTATCATTTCACAATCACTCACCCTGTCCTTAAGTGATTCTAAAGTTTTCCTTTTACTAAGTTACAATGGGATTGGCAACTACTAACGATTGCCCTAATTCTACCCTGTAGGTCATGTCTAGTCTTCTGTGCAACATTTAATTTAAATAGTTAATAAAACCAAATAAAATGTTTGTGTTTTTGGTTCTAGATGGGGAGATAGTATTAGACATTGCCTCTGTACATGACTTAATTATTGCATTAATATCAATAATTGTAACTACCATGTAGTGAATCCTTAATAATCACAAGAGCTTGGACCAGGGACCAAGAGCTTGCATGTCAACAACAAGGTTAATATATATATATAACAACCAACAAGGTAATTACTGTCATTTTCCAAATTTGACAGTTGACACAGGAGCTTTCACCATGGTTAAGGGGACCAGTCTGCTCTGGATCCAGGTCTAATGATGAAGCCTGTCATTTTCCACTTTTCTATACTTTATATAAATTATAGATACATGCCTTATTATAAACTATATGATCCTGGGTAAATTGTAGGATTTTTAAGAAATGTCTGTTTGCCCTTTTAAAAAGGTTGATCTTTGAGCTATGGAAATAACCAGTACAATCCCTTTTAGAGAACATTATTTTGGAGAAACTGGTTTAAGCTTCGTTTAGCCTGGGACAGATGCGCAGCTGTCTTGCTGACACTCAGGAAGGGAAGCAGCACTATGTACACCTAACCAGGGCAACTTCACACTCCCCAGATCTTCAGCTGAGCACAAGGAGCATTTAATCCTGGCGTTTCTTAGGACCTTATATAACTGTGATCCAAGAATCATAAACTAATGATAGAGAACATAGAGACACAATAATTCATGTATATGATACACGTGATATATGACATGCACAAGATGTGTGTATGACATTTTCACCACAAAGAAACGTATACCCTATAAATTTAAATATAGAAACGTTTGAAAATAAATTTAATATCACTTTCTCAGATAAATTAAATGTCACTTTCTCAGTTCATCCCTTCATCATGCCTTTTCAGTAATTTGGAGCATATTCATCTAAAACTTTCTCTGGGTACTCTTTTCTACCTTTGTTATTTTTCCATACAAGTTTGAGGACTGAGATTTCTAGAACTGATTCCAAAGTGTGTGATGGCTCTTTCTTGCAATTGTATGTGTTTTAGATTTCTAGAACTCACTCAATTATTTTGCAAAAGACAGTTGAAGTTCACACTTTGGAAATAATGGTGGATATGCTCTGTTCAAATTCTCTCCACCTCTAGGTGCTTTAAAATGTTTAAACTTTGCCTACTTTGATGGCATAACTGAAAAATTATATTTCATTTATGATGCATAATCTGGACTTGTATTGGTGCTGGGAATCTTTTTGTGTTTAATGGCTATTCATCCTCCTTTGTGGTTTGTTTCCTGATACACTTTGCTAAGTTTTCTATTGGTTTATTAACCTCTTATTTATTAGGCGGTCTCAGTATATTTTAGCAATCTTAGTCCTTTGGTTGTCATGATGATCTAAATGCCCCTCCTACTCTATTGCTCCTTTGCTTTGTTTATAGAAGTTTTGGGAAATGATTGTGTCATAAAACCGGGTTATCTTAGCGAGATTCCTTTAGTATGTTATAAAATTTTCCTGTGGAAAAAGTTTCATACTTCTTTTTATGAAATTTATTAGTATACTTTGTAGGATAGGGTTTAAGTTTTCTTTACTAGCAAAACAAAATTCATTTTATATAAACTGAAATTCTTTCCATATTTTCCTATATCCCGGAAAGAAATAGTAAAATACTACATAATGTAAGGTAGACTGTACCTATAAAACAATCTGGAGTGAGGTTATTTATTTATGTTTTTTAGTGAAGTTATTTTTAAGGTAAAAGTTTAATTATTGCTCTATTTTCTTACAAAACAATGTATCTGTTGAGATTATTGGTCTCTTGAGGAAACTGACATTTAATCCTCAATTTCAACTGTGTTCCTCTTCTACTTTAAATTCCCTTTAAAATTTATATTTTTTCATGAATGTAACTAATTTCTTTTTAAAGTCATATGGAAAAGATTGTGCATTTCTTAAACTCAGTCAGGTTAGTAGATCTCCTGATTGTCTACCTTGACCTGCCGTAGTCTTTTCTGCAGAGGCAAGTTAGCAGGTGATGGAGGCATGGCTGGTCCTTGGTGGACTTGGAGAGAATGACCATGAAGACGCTGGCCCTTCTTTGAAGTTTGGTAGGAAACCTCTCTGTTCCCTTTTTTCAAGGGATCAATTGCCATGGTCTAGATGCATGCCCTGGCCATTTGCCCTACTTTCTTTCCTTCCTTCCTTCCTTCCTTCTTCCTTTTTTCCTTCCTTTCTTTTTTAGAGAGAGAGGGACAGTGCAAGAGAGAGAGAGAGAAGAGAATCAAGTGTATTTATTTTTTAATCTGGTTTACATTGCTCCGACACTTAGTTGTGCTGGGGTTTGAACCCAGGTCCTCGCATATGCCAGGCTAGCAGCGTAATGGCTGAGCACCACTCCAGCCCCTTGACCTACTTCCTTGCTAGGCTTTATACAGTAGAGTCGATGCTCTAAAGATTACAAGAAGCACTTGGGGTTGTGACTCAGTAGTAGGACACTTGGCTAGCAAGCAAGAGGCCCTGAGGCCTTGGGTTCCAGACCTAGCGTTGACTGCCAGAGGAGGGGCGGGGTGGGGGAGGAAAAAAGTAAGATCAGAGACAGATGCGTGCTGCCCATCTTCCAGGGGCCCCCCAAGGCTTCAAACACTGGGCTGCTTGGGAACATCTTAAGACCAGACCAAGAGACAAACCACATCTTTTATTCCAGGTCATTTGTAGAAGGCAGGTCTGCCTGGATTTGCTTCCCTGGCATCCCACCTGGACTTGGGACCTTGATGCACTCCCATTGGTCCCCCAGTAGCATCTTTCTCCAGATTCGTCACCTGCTCTAGAGAGGCCCTGGGAATAAGCGCGGGGTCGTGGAATGCGATCGCCCTGTAATTCATTATCCCAGAATCCTGCAGAAATGGCTTTGATACCTGGACATAGCTTGGTCAGCTAAAGAAATCCTTTGTGAGAGTCTTAAAAAAAAACCACAAAAAAAAATCCGTCTCTGTTGAACACTCTTTAGAACTGAATGCAACCAAATTTAAATATTTTCCTCTTGGAAGTATGGTGTAGTATAAATTAAAGGGTCTGTTCTTCTGCAAGGAATGGTAGAATTTAAGGGCTGACCCACTTGGATTTCAGTTCCTTAGTGAGCTCAGTCGTGGCTGCTCTCCTGCTATGTCTAATCATAATCATATGAGTAGTTTTTGCTCTTCTAGATGCCGATGGTGCTGTACGTAACATTCCTCCATCTGAGGCCATGGCAGCAGCCCTGGGTTCCCCATGTGTTCTATCACCCTCTTACAGAAATGCTTCTCCCTTTTCTGAAGCCTTGCTCTGTGGTCTCTGCTGTCATTTCTTCGGCACCATCTGTAGATGGATATTTTGTGGGAATTTGTATGGATTCCAAGTGAGAATTCAGCTCAACAGGCCTGCTTATTGAGTTTTTAAGAGAAAAGAAACTAATCGATCAATTCCTATTCTAGCCCATTCTCCCCTCCCCGTTTCTCCCCATTCTACCCTTACATGAAGATATTCTTACGGCTTTGAAATAGAATCAAATTTCCAGGCTGCACAATTAAATTTCCGTCAAAAATTCCACTTTCCAGAATGCTCACAATACTAATGGTGTTGTTAGAAATAAGACACTTGATTAAAAGGCGGCACACTTGCCTATATCTTTAATGTGCATTCCTAATGAGTCTTGGCAGGAGGCTGATTCACATGAAAATGCACAATTAGCTCTTCCAAGTTTAATACAACTATTATCTACACCCAGGCGCTTCATTACCATTTGAATGCACTGTTTTCTTTGGAGTTTGGAGAAGGAAGCAAATCCCTCCACGTGGCACACAGCTAGCTGTATTGTCATTGGGCTGCACTTGCCCTTCAGACAAAAGGCCAAAGCAATGTGCTCTTTGATGCATTAATTTTCAATCTTTGGCTGCTTCTGAAATTGTAAAGTAGCACATTTCCTTTTCCAAGGGACTTCAGTTAACATGCAGTGTGGAAGTAGATACAGCCAAGGGATTTGCTAGTTATTCAGAGTGGTGGCACGCCACCTTTCCCAGGTGGACTGCAGATAAAAGGACCTGCTGTGAAGTGCTGCTGAAATCCAACCAAATATTACCTGAATCCGATTTCACTATCATACAGAGTCCCTCACCATCAGGTCTTTGGAATTTGGGACAATCAGTTTCCTGGAATAAAAACTGAGCAAACAAAATTCTGTCTAATTCCTGTCAAGTTTGTCATTTGGCCTTGCAATGATTTTTGACCCGCAGTTCTATAAACTGCCCTGGCATTCAGAATTCCATTTAATCTGAAGTAAATGTGAGGAAAAACAGTTAAAAATATTTGAATGTTGTTTCATAATTCATTCCCCCCACTTTCCCCCCTCATTTTTAAGTA
The DNA here is from genome assembly GCA_004027875.1 of Aplodontia rufa. Lineage (NCBI taxonomy): Eukaryota > Metazoa > Chordata > Mammalia > Rodentia > Aplodontiidae > Aplodontia > Aplodontia rufa. Next base: position 27,654 of record PVKS010019588.1, read on the forward strand.
TTTATATTTAGCCCCCCCAAAACACTTAAATCATGGGCTGAAGTCGTGGTTCAGTGATTACAGTGCTTGCCTGGTACGTGCAAGAACGTGGGTTCGAACCCCAGCACCAAGTACACAATGAAGTGTCAGCAACAAAAGCCATGCGAAAAACTAAAGAAAATTGATTCTCTCTCTCTCTCTCTTAAAAACAACAACAACAACTTCATTGTATAAAGAGAAAATGGTTTTCTTATAACTTAAGGGATGGTACCTACTCTATATAATGAATGATATAGAGCATTTTGTCAAACATGAAGTCATTTCAGAACAATCCAATTGGTTGTTATTTTGCAGATGTTTATAGTAAAACAGATTTGATATGCCTGAGGTGTACAGAGTCAAAACAATTTCCTCGTAGGATTATTAAGAATGATTTGCTAATATTTGCTAAGGGTAAGGAAAGAAAGGTCTCTTTGAAGAGCACATGACATGTTAGAACCTGGATGATTTGTTTATACTCTAGATTTTTTAAAAAAATTAAGCACTTTTCTCAACTTCTGAGTCTCAGAATTCCTTTTTCCTCCTCTTCCTGGCGGCTTTGCTAAAATGAGATGACACCCTTTGTGCCCTATTCTTCTGAGGATTAGAGATAATACTATAAACATTTATAATACACAAGTTCATCCAGGTTTCAGTATTTGTGTTCTGTAAGAAAATCAACTATATTAGCAATAATAATAATCTGACCTGGAAATTAAGAATTTCTGTTTACAATAGTATCAACAAAATAAGAATAAATTTTAAAAAAGAAATGTAAGGCATACATACTAACCACTGTGAAATATGGGTGAAAGAAATAAAAGACCTAAATAAATGAAGGGAAAGTCATTCCATATTTATGTTTTAGAAGATTTAATATTAAAATAGTAATACTCTGCAAATTGATCTACAAATTTGACATAATGACTACCAAAATCCTAAAAGCCTATCTGGTTATTTTTTTTCAAAGACTGACAAGCTGATCCTAAAATTCATGTAGAAATACAAGGGAGCCCAGATACCCAAAACTATCCTGAACGAGGAAAGTTGAGTTGGAGGAATCATCTATCTCAATTTTAAAACCTACTACAAAGCAAGAGTGAGCAAGACATTGCGATACTGGAATAAGTGTAGAACATCTAGAACAATTTAATAGAATCCAGAATCTGCTAAACCTATACATCTATGGCCATTTTTTTTTCAAAGATGCCAAGAAAGTTTAATGGGGTCAGGAGTGGACTATTCAACAAGTGGTGCTGGGACAACTGTGCATTTATATGCAAAAGAATGAATTTGGATCTCTACTTCTTATCATACACAAAATCAAGATGATTCTTAAACCTAAATATAAGAGTGAAAATCATAACATTGTTGAAATAGGACCATGGGTTAGGCAAAAACTTCTTAGCTTCGATACAAAAAAATTACAAGCAATAAAAGAGCCGATTAATAAGTTGAACTTCATCAAAATTAAAAACTTCCAGGCTTCAAAGGACACCATCAAAGATGATGCAAAGTATGGGAGAAAATATTTGCTAATTGTGCATCTAATACAGGAATCATATCCAGAATATATGAGAGACTTTTAAAATAAAAGTCTCCAGCTACAAGACACACAATGGAATTTAAATAGACATAACTAAAGATCTGTGTGAGTGGACAAAAACACATGAAAAGATGCTCAACATTATTAAGCATTAGAGAAATCAGTGACACACCACATCACAGCCACCAGAATGGCTTCATCAGTCAAGGATTTGGAGAAATTAGAGTCCTTATGCGCTGCTGATGGCAAGGTAGAACGGCACAGCCATTTAGCAAAATAGTTTGGCAGGTCCTCAAAATAAAGTTACCCTGTGATTCAGCAATCCTACCCCAGGTACCCACTCAAGACAAAATACTTGTCCATGCATAAGCTTGTACATAATTAAAAAGGAAGCAAGCCACCCGTCAGATTTCATACAAACAAAATGTGGCATAGCCTCATGAAATGTTTTTCAGCATCAAAGAGAATGATGTACTAACATATGCTACAACCCAGATAAGCTTGAAAACGTTATATGAAGTGAAAGAAACCTGTCACAAAAGATCACATTTGTAAAATCCCATACAGATGAAATGTCCAAAAACATGATTCTGCAGAGGCCGAAAACGTATCAGATGTGGCCAAAGCTAGAAGGGGTGGAGGTACAGGGAGTGACTGTTGATGGGTTGAAGGTTTATCCTGGGGAGGATGAGAATATTCTAAAATTAGATTATGGTGATGTTTGCACAACTTTAAATATACTAGGAACATTTGAATCATGTACTTTAAATGGGTGAACTTGGTGGCATATAAATCACAGTTCAATAAAATTTTTTTTTAAAGAGAGGACAGTGAGAAAGAGAGAAAATCAATTTTATTTAGTTTTTCATTTGGCCCTCATTGCTCTGACACTTTGTTGTGTACGCGGTGCTAGGGTTTGAACCTACTTTCATGTCTTCTCTCTCTTTTTAGTTTCCAAATACGAGAGAAAAGAAGTGATACTTGTCTTTCTGTGTTTGGCTTTTGATGAACTCTTAAAAAATTTCAAACGGCTAACAGTTCCTGGCATATAGTGGCTCAGTAAATGTGTTGGCCACTGGTTTTACTTTGTTGTTTAAATTTCAATCAACAATATTTGGTGTTGCATTGTGTGTTCATTTTCTGATAGGCATGAAGAAGTGACTAAGGCTGGTAGTGTTTGTTTTCTTACTGTCTTTTTTTTTTTTTTAAAGAGAGAGAGACAGTGAGAGAGAAAGAGAGAAACAGCTTTATTTAGTTTTCACATGGCCTTAGTTGCTCCAACACCTAGTTGTGTACGTGGTGCTGGGGTTTGAACCCGCGTCCTCGTGCTTGCCAGGCAAGCACCGAAACCGCTGAGCCACCGCTCCAGCCCCTCTCTTGCTGTCTTCATGGGTCAGGGAGTGAAAAATAATTTAACTATAAATAAAATCCAGTCAGGTGCTGTTATAGAGGGTTCTTGGAGGTGGAGGGCCAGCTTTGAAAGGTTGATCAGGAAGCCTTGCCAAAGAGGTAGCTAAACCATTGCAAGAAGCCTGGCTTGCTAAAATTTGGGGGTCAGTTTTTGGCTAATTCTGTAAAGTGTCAATGGTTTGGCATGTTCAGTTCAAGATTGGAAACAAGCTTGGATAGTGCGGCTGGTGAGAAAATGAATTGTACAAAGGAGGACTGACGTGGACAGCAGGGCTGGACCACAAGGCGTTACAGGATTATACTCCTAGTGCCGTGGGAAATCACTGGAAAGGTCGAAGTTGACTAGGAGGAGCTTATTATTGTTAGGATTTTAAGGGATGTGAATTGTAGGGACCCTCTTTCCTACACAAATTCTGAGGACTCTCAGAAATAAGGAAAAAGATATCCACAAGTGGAATCTAAGATACTGCCTTTATTTTTGATACATTGATTTTGGTGTTGAAGCTTACATTAATGAGCAAGTCAGTTTTTTAATACTGAATTTTCAAACTAGATATAAAGTCTACTGTGCTGCAAAAACCCTGAACCTTGAAAAGACTTCAGGGGCCAGGGTCCTTCCTAATCAGACAATGACACAAGGAAGAAAATCTAATAAAGGGAGTTTGCGCAAGTTATAAATGTGGGGCTGGAAGGACTCCTGGAGGGGTGGACAGCCATGTAGAAAATCAGATACGAGAAACAACATTGCCCTCTGGACCCAAATAGTTCTAACTAAAGTCTCACATCATAGGATGTTTTTCTAATTTATTCTGTGATTAATAGAACCAGCTATTTTACAGAGAAGAGTGAAAATATTCCATGAATTTGTAATTTCATACATGTAGTACTACAAGGATTTTAAAGCAATTTTTAACATCAACTATAATTTATTGTTATACATGACTATATTTTTGTGTGTGTGCCAGGCAAAACTGTAGTTATATATTCAGTAGACACGTAGCTTTGATTGTCCTGGAGTCCTGATCAGAAAAGAGTAAGTTACTCCAGAGAGAGTAAATGCAGGGAGAGAAAGATTGACCATCAGGACCCGTACTGAGCAAAAATTCTTGTGCAAAGGAGAATTCACAAGTGAAATTGAATTTAGCAAAAGCAAGGGAAAAATAATAATCACAAGTAGGTAGACAAAAGTGGATGAAAGAACGTCGGTTTATGTCACATTTTTTGGAATTTTCATAAACACATGACTTGCTAAAACATTACAGTATAGTGATTAGTCTATAATAAGGAGTGAGAAATTGATGGATTGAATGTGCTGCCATAGGGAGTCTTTAATAAATTACTCTTTTTCATAGTTTTTTCCTTTTTTTATTTGTTCGACATAGTCTTACGTATTGAAGTGATTCATCGCTACACGTTCATGGATGCATGCATAATGACAATGTAACTTGAACCTAATCCTCATCCAGGATCCACCCCCTTTTTGCCCACTCCCTGATGTTGTCTCCACTGTAATTCCTCTCATTACATTTATAAATGTCCATATACACACATATTAATTTTTGAATTTTCTAGTTTTAAATGCCTGCATGAGTATTATTTGGCTTCTCAGGGGAGGCAGGTGTACCCTCCAGTGTTCATAGCCCTTTTTGCCTCCTTCTCTTCTCCCCCATCCTATCTCCCCTCCCTTCATCCCATTTTGTAACTGTAGTTCCCTCAGATGATGTGTTACTTGGAATTTGGTGGGTCTAGTAAATAAACTTGTCTAACGTTCACTCTATCCTTGGTTTTACTCCAGCTCGTGCAAATAAGAGAAAGCATTCCACTCTTAAGTCTCTGGACTCAGCATGATTTTTTCCATTTCCATCTATTTATCTGCATAAGCCATGATACCATTCTAATAACTGTGTAGAACTCCATTGTAAGTGTTTATGTGTGTGTGTGTGTGTATATATATATATGTGTGTGTTCATATATACATACACCACATTTTTGGGCTCCATTAATAAATTACTCTTGATCATAGCATGTAGTGCTTTTTAGAATGAAAGGGTGAAGTTCAGGTCAGGTTGGATTTAGGGTAGTTCATTTGTTTAGCAACATGAAAAACAGACAATATCACAGAATTATAGGTGGATCTTTTAAAAAAATAGATTTCAATGAAATAGGAACACATTTAGATAGACACGCACTTATAAACATGAGGTACGTACGGTTGGTTTGCTCCCACCCTGGAGGGTGGCAGTCCACATAGCCAGGTGCATTTGCCAGATGAAAGAGCCTTGTTAGTGAAAAACTGATTATGAAACAAGATTTTATAAATATGTAAGAAAAACTTTATCACCAGTTAAAAAATAAAAAAAGGATTAGATTAGGGAACGTGGACAAATTCTACCCCTAGAAATACATAGGAAGAGAAACAATAGCTCTTTGGAAGTTCTGAAAGGCAGAAGTCTGGTAAGATGATTTCTCCACGTCTCTCAGAGGCCTGGGATTTTATGAAGTGTGGTCTGAGAAGAGCATAAGTTTCCTGGCCAAGGCTGCAATTCCTTGGAACTGACTGAGTGCATAGTTGCATAGTTGGGTGTCATTTACTGCAAAAATATTGTCAATCACCGAGGCTGATTATTCCTGTTGTATAATATGAGACATATTTTTCTTCAGGAAATCAAGAGAATGATACTAATTATTCTCACTTATCTTTTTACTGTTCTAAACAAATGAACGGACAGAAACGCTAACTTACTGGCATGTCATAGTCAAGTTCGCACTTTCAGCAAAAATGGAAAGCTAATTTTACACTCAAAATGTCACTATGGAGAGTGACTTCTGGTGGGGATGTGGAGGAACGGGAAACGCTTTCTCTTCTACTAGCAAGAAATCACCAAATCAAAAATCAACTCTCTCCTCTTGGAAAAAAAGAACATGAAAGACTATTGTGTTAAAAAATATGGGGGGCTGGAGTGGTGGCTCAGTGGTTACTGTGCTTGCCTGGCATGTGCAAGGATGCAGGTTTAAACCCCAGCACCACGTACACAAAGAAGTGTTGGAGCGATGAAGGCCACATGAGAAACTAAATAAAATTGATTCTCTCTCTCTCACTGTCCCTCTCTCTTTTTTTCTTTAAAAAATATACATACACACATATGAATACACTAAATTCCAGAAAAAGACAAATGCTTCATAGTTGAACCAAGAAGACGGTTACTGAATCTAGGTGTGGGTAAGCAGAGAAAGGACCCTGCTAGGGGACAGGGTGAAAGATTTCAGTGTCCATCCCATGAAGTGAAAAGCACCAAATCAATCTCCCCAAAAAAGAAATAAGGGGGAAAATTAACAAATAGAAATTAAGAGAAAAAGTCAACATTACATAGAATGAATAATACCAATACTTGTCTCTTTGACAAGAATAACAAAATGGATAAATCCATGAAAAACATTTCAAGAAAAATGAATTTTTTTTAAGAGAGAGGGATAGTGAGAGAGAATCAATTTTTATTTAGTCTTTCATTTGGCTTCCGTTCCTCTGACACTGAGTTGTGTACGTGGTGCTGGGATTTGAACCCGTGTACTCGCACATGCCGGGCAAACGCCGTAACTGCCAAGCCACCGCTCCAGCCTCGACATAAAATTGTTACTGTTAGTAAACTAATAAGGATCATAACAATATTCCACTCATTTAAAAAAGTAAATTAGAGGGTGCTACTACTAAACAATTCCCCAAATACAGCTTAGCGAAACAGACATGAGAAGAAATAAAATATAGGAATAGTATTTTAACCTTAAAGAACTTTTAATCCAAAACCTAAAAAAATAGGGATGCAAGTTTTTTAATATTTGAAAATCAGTTTAATTATCTTCATTGCCAGATTATGGGGAAAAAAAGAATATGATTATCTGAGTAAGTATATAATAGATGCTTGATTAAATGTTTTAATCTCAAAACTTGGGATTTTTAAAATATAGACTTTTTTTAAAAGAGAGAGAGGGACAGTGAGAGAGAGAGAACCAGTTTCATTTAGTTTTTCACGTGGTTCCCTTGTGTACTGCGGTTTGAACTTGGGTCCCTGTACATGCCAGGCAAGCACTGTAACTGCAGAGCCAGCGCTCCAGCCCAACTATTCTTTTTCTTTATAGTAGTGAACTCTTTGTTTTTATTAAATAATTGAAGGTATGGAAGATAGCACTTCAGCCGCAAGTTAGAACCTATCGAGTACTGGAATGTACTGTAGTATTCTAGTAAATCACTGTGAATCTGTTAGATGTTTATGAGGCTAACTTTTGAGCTTTCTTTTTTTTTCTTTCATTCGATTTTTAAAAAATTTATTATTTATTAGATGATATACAATTGAGGGAGAAACATTATCAAATATTCTAGAACAAATGAATATATACTTAGTTATCTAGGGCTAATGCCATGTCATGGATGCCCAGCTTGGGTTCCCCATGATGCTTATTCCCCCAGAGCCCAACTATTCTTAATTCAATAAAGGGCATTGAGTTAGTCAGCTTTTCATCACTGTGACAAATACCTGAGAAAATCAACCTGGGAAGGAAAGATTTATCCTGGCTCACATTTCAGAGGTTTAAGCCCATGCTCAGCAGGCTCCGTTGCTCTGGGCCTAAGGTGGGGCAGAGCATCATGGGAGAAGGGCATGGTGGAGCAGAACTGCTCAGCTCATGTCAGCTGGGAAGCTGAGAGAGGAAGGGACCAAGATAAAGTCCCCAAGACCACTCCCCCAGTGACCTCCCTCCTTGATAAGGTCTCACCTTCTTGAGTTCCCAGTGCCTTCAAGTTATCCACTGATGAGGTCAGCACCCTCAAGATCCAGTCGCTTCCTCAAGGCCTCACCTGCTTGGGGAACGAGCCTTCAACCCTTGAGTCTTTCCAAACCATAACAGGGATCTTCAAAAAAATTCAGAACAAACAATTTATGTGTGACATGAAAAATTTGTCCTCTACAATTAGGAAGAGCTCAGGTGTAATATTGTTACCATTGCTATTTGGTATTGTACTGGAAAATTTGGCTGCTGCAATGACTTGAGAAGGAAATGAAGGCATAAAAATTGGACAGAAAAAACCTTTCATTATTTGTGGATTGATGTGATTGGGTATGTGGGAAAGTCAAATGAATCTATAGATTATTAGAATTTTCAAGTAAATTGGGACAAGGTTCCTGGATAAATGTCAAATAATGAAAAATTATATATTAATAAGTCAATTAGAAAATAAAACATTTAAAATATCATTAATGCTGAAAGTACCAGAATAAATTTACTAAAATATACATAGAATATTTCAAAGAAGATTAGAAAACATCTGTAAAAGCAACTACAAAAAGCCAAAATAATTGATGAGCTATATCACAGTAAGAGCAGAAGATTCAATATTGTAAAGTGGTGTTTTCTAAAAATTAAGATTTAAAGATTTTAATCAACTCAACCTTGTAATTAATAGTAGAATTTGACAGGTTAATTTTAAAACAGCCAGAATTGAAAAGAACTATGAAGAGCTGAGTTTTGAAGAACAAAGTGGAAGGAATTACATTATGAGATGACCACGGTATGGAGACATGTGGTGTTGATGTGGGTATAGATAACTAGATCACAGGGGTAAAATAAAGGTTCAAAATGACCCAACGCTCAACACATTAACGGCAAAGTTTATGGTTCATAGTGGCAAGGGAAAGTCTTTTCAAAAGACAGTGCTGGTTCAATTGGAAACCCAAGTGGTAAATGATTCTCACCGGGCCATTTCATAATCCAAAATCAACTTCCAGTGGATCATGAATCTTACTATGAAAATACAAATAATAATGTGCTTGGAATGGATTACATGAAAATATCTTTTTGAACTTGGGTAGAAACAATCTCCTTTGTAATGATACGAACACACTAACCAAAAAGAAAATGAATAAAACATTTTATTACATTAAAATAAGGAAATTGTTAGTCAACAATACCAATAAAAATAGTGACCATCAAGTCAGCGGGGAGAGAAATTTGTAACGTGTTATTAAAAAAATTTGGAATAAAGAATTGCAAATTGATGAAAATCTAAGGAAAGCAGATCTGAACAAGTACTTCCAATGAGAACTTATTTCAACCGCTGTTAACACTAGGAAAGGGCTCAGTCTTAACAGTCATCATGGAAATGCAAAGCTCCACATAAGCTGGGTGAACCATACCTAGGAAGGTTGCTGGGAGAAGGGAGGGATGGGAGGGGGGGACATGGGGGGTTATTCATACAACAGGGAGTACTCAACTCCCATTAGAAGCCTAGCTATACACAGGCAGCAGAGAAACTCAGAAATGTCAATAAATATTGTACATGTATATGTTCATTTCAAACCATAATGTTGTGGGATCACAGAGGAGATGCGAGTTTGGCGAATGGATGAAGGGGGTTAGATCCTGGTCTAGGATCAGCCCTAACTTACTATCTCCCTACGTCAATATCCATGTACGCATGAATGTGTAACAGCAATCCCCTCCAACATGTAAGACTACATCAAACTAATAAAAAATTAGAGATAGTGAACAGTATAAAAAGGAAATGCAAATTGAAACCACAATGTGATACCACTGCAGACTTACCCTAGTGACCACAAAAAAAAACATGGATACTATCATATGTTGAAGATGATACGGATGAATTTAGACTCAACTCCACATACAATGGAAATGGAAAAACCACTTTGAAAAAGCATTTAGTGTTTTCTACTAAATTTGAGCATACCCAATTATCTAAAATTTCACTACTATGTTTTCAGCCAAAATGTTTTTTTTTAATGTGCCAAACATATTGAAGAGCATAACCCAAGCTAGAAATGACCCAAATGTTCATGAACTGTAGAATGGAGAGAAGACTGCGCTGTGGTTTGTTCATACCTTCCAATGTTCTACCTCAGTGCAAAGGGCAGAGTTTACTTGGGTATTAGTTTGCTTGGTAATTATTCCCCTTGCCATATGATTTAGAAAGTCTTTGTTCCAAATACCATTAGCATTGCCTGCTCAGGGTGGGCTGTGTTCTGTGTGCTGTTTCTATACCACCATGTAATTTGGGGGATTTATCTTTTGCTTTGGAAATTTATTTACTAATTGCTACCCTGAAGTGGCTCATGCCTGTGCTCCTCCTGTGTTACCTAAGTATGGCGGGAGGTGACATCAGATACACTTGTAGGGGTGGGTCCAGTACTTTGGAGGCAGATATTTATATTTTATAACCTAATATTTGCACCTTCTTTTCTTTTCTTTTTTTTCAAATTTATTAGAAGTATATAGTGATACAGGATACAGATGAGGGGGAAACATTATCAAAACAGTAGCAATCAATGTGTATAAACTTTGTTATCCAGGGGTGATGCCAACGCATAGATAAACTACTATGGGTTTCACCTGTTGCAGTTTCCCCCAGAAGAACTCATGTGTTAAATGGGTAGCTCGTGGGGGAAAGACATCGGCTTCTGGGATGGTTCCCCCATCTTCCCAATCTCCAGACTCCTATGAGTTCTTCATATACCCTCCCCCC